>SJYW01048904.1:188537-211878 GCA_006410735.1 Raphicerus campestris | reverse complement strand
GGTTGGATGGCATTATTGACTCAAAGGACATGAGTTTGAGCAAGCTCTGGGAGTTGGTGATGGACAGAGAGGCCTGGCGTGCTGCAGTCCATGGGGTCACAGGGAGTCGGACACGACTGAGTGACTGACCTGAACTGAACTGATCTCATCATAGTTGTCTCTGAGGTGTCACATGCTCAGATAGATAACACGATTTCCCTGGAATCAGGTCATGCTAGCCCCTCAGGGCAGGCAGGGAAGGCTGAAGGATTTTGCTTATGCGAACTGACCATTTGGTAATCTTGCAGGCACAGTCCAGATACTGTCCCACAGGATATGAGATAAGATTCATGCATCAGGAAGGGCGCGTCTAAAACACTGTGTCCCTTCAGCAAGGATGGAGGAAGAGGGAGGTTTCTAACAGAAACTTCAGAGATCAGCATCTCCTCAAAGACGAGACACCGCCCAAGGCTGGACCACAGAAGGGCACACACCGGACCGGGGAAGAACTAGACTAAGTGCGGGAGGCCTGCCTGCCTGCCCTGCGGCTCCCATGCACCAGCTGATGTCCTTAGAAAACAGTTACTCTCCCTGTGTGTCGGTTTTCACTTCTTGAAGTAAGGCTGATTTGCTAAGGTAGCAACCTTCCCCATAATCGTCTCTGAATTTAGCGTTGAAAGGCCAAGACTGGACAACGCATGATGCGGTCCAAACCCCATCCTAGGGCTTAACTCACTGTACTTAGCTGTGTGTGTGTGTGTTTCCTGTAACACCTGCTCATTTCCTCTATGGTGAGGATTTCTAATGCGTATCTCCAACCTGTACAGCCAGCCAGTGATGAGCGTGTACTGTGCTCTTGTGCAATACTTGTTGAATGAATGAGGATGACTCAAGGGCCAGACTCCATTATCTTAGAGGCGGCCGTGGTCATCATGCCTGAGATGGGCCCTCTTTCCCTTAGAGCACCTCGGAGAGAGGAAGCGCCTGGCTCGGCTGTGCTGAGGTGACATCCCTAATGCCACCACTGTTATATGTTCAAGAAACTGTTCTCTCTTTGGAGTCTGCTGAAAAAGAAAATCATGATCCACCTGGGAGGGATTGGGTCAGCCGGGGCCCCCACATTCCTGGAAGTAACTAACTGAGAGAATTAGATTGGAATGAAGCTCAGCATAGGCTTGAGTGAGACTCTTAACACAAGAATCCTGGTGGCAGGGTGAGAGCACACCGTGTGGGGTGGGGGCCAGGGCGAAGGGGTGGGGTGGGAGGAGCAGCTCTGTCAGGAACAGAGTGGAGCCAGGGCACCTCCGGGTGACGTGGTACTCACGTCAGGACCCTGGGGCAGGTCGAGGTCTTTCTTCTTAAAGGTCATCAGGGCTTTGAGGGTCAGGTAGACTACATGCTCTGGAGTACATGTAGTTTCTTCCTCATGAGCCCCCAAGTCTGGGCTGCAATTTCAGTTTTAGGAATTCAAAAAAGCGCCGAAGGCATCTCCATGACTTCAGGCGAGAGGTGGAAGCAACGTCAGTGTCTGCCAGTGGATGAAGTGGTGTGTGCGCGCGCATGCTAAGTCATTTCAGCGGTGTCCGACTCCTTGCGACCCCATGGGCTGTAGCCCACCAGACTCCTCTATCCATGGGATTCTTCAGGCAAGAATACTAAAGTGGGTTGCTGTGCCATCCTCCAGAGGATTTTCCCAACCCAGGGGTGAAACCTGCCTCTCCTACATCTCCTGCATTTTCAGGCGGGCTCTTTACCACCGGCGCCACCTGAGAAGCTCCAGCGGAACATCATTCAGCCTTAAAGAGGAAGGAGACTCTGACACACACCCCACATGGATGAACCCTGAGGGCAGTGTGCTCAGTGAACTAGGCCAGTCACAGGGCCGTCTGAACGCTGCATGATTCCCCTCTGTGAGGTTCCTAAAGGACTCAGACCCACAGAGACAGAAGCAGAGAGGGGTTACCAGGGACTGGGGGGTGGGGGATGGGAAGCGGTTCTTGCTTACTGGCACAGAGTCTCAGTTTTGCCCGATGAAAAAGTTCCCCGGTTTGGTTGCACGGCCGCGTGAAGGTACCTAACCTGCTAAATGGTGCACTTAAACATGGTTAGGATGGTTGAGAGAGAGCTTGCCTTGATTGCATGGCTGATGCCAGAAGGGCAGGGATTTCAAATCTCTACATGAAGCAACATGAAATCAATATGGCAGCTCCGGTGCTAAAGGAAGACACTCAGTGAATGGCCAAACAATGAAGCACACAGATTGACCCACAGACGGGAGCTAGAGGTCTTCCTGGCCCTCAAGAAGCAGATGTAACTGACTCAAACGCCTCCCAAAGCGCCTCTCCACGGAAGCCCCAACCCCCAGCCCACGGCCCATACGTGCCCAAGGGCCCCTCCGCAACCTTTGAATCCTGCTTCTGCTTTTTGTGTACACAGCACAGAGGTGAGCGCTGCACCTCTCTGAGTGAATGCCTCCAGTGGAATCACAAACCAGCTTCCTCCCCACTCTGAGGCTTCAGCACTAGGGTCCAGGCCTCCAGTGGTTCATCTTAAGGTCACAGTGCCCAGAGAATCTTCCAAACAGCCTTAGTTCTCCACTTAAGTAGAATTCTAAGACCAGCTACTAAGATTACACAAAACAGTCCACATCATAGTTAGGGTGCTGGGAAAAATTAACGAGTTATCTAGGGATAGGGGAGAAGACATATTCTGAGATCTGTATCTTACATCAAAGCAGCAGCATAAGTTGCCAATAGATAAAGGAGTTAAACGGGAAAGTAACCCATAGAGGTCAATATTTGATCTAGGCTATTAAGATTAAAAGCAATGGCAGAAATAATAAAATAAAAATGAACAGGCTTAACTGCATGAAAATATAAAACTCCTAAATAAATAGGCAAGGTTTAAAGGCCTTGGGACAAAGCTGCTTCATATGTGACTGGTTTCTACCTTTTCTATAAATAACTCAGACAAACCAATGAGAAGAACAGTAAAGCCTTTATATAAAGGGAAGCAGTGATTGGATACACTGTTCTCTGCAGATGAAAGAAATATGGTTAACACAAAGTGTTGCAATTCAATTTTAAAAAACACCTAGTTCGACATCAAGGTATGATTTATTGTCTATACCACTGTCAAAATATTTTAATGACAATTCTCAATTGTGGGCAAGTTGTAGTGACATCGGGAGAATATAATTGTCTCAGTTTTCATGGAATTTTATGTTTCAGCAAATCTTCTTAAAAGCAATTTGGTGATAATGATGAACAGCCTTAAAATGTTCATTTGGGTCAGTCCTTCCAGGATTCTTTCATGAGTACACACACTGAAACACTGAAATATGTTCTTAGCTTTTCATCAGTTTTATTTATAAGTATGAAAATCTGGCAATAATTTGGGTGTCTAATAGATTTGGATGGCCAAATAAATTGATATCTCCATATAATGAATATATCATGCAGACACTAAAAGTTATGTTTTGGTAGATTTAAATGACAATTAGTCAACAATAATTTTAATAGCGAAGTTAAAAATAGTTTACATGATTGAAGATACTTATAAATAAGCATGCATATGCATTCATAATATTTTTAGTGAAAGACTGGAATTCTGCTGAGTCAATCTAGACATCCACTTGGGAAAAGCACACCGTACAAAGATCACTTCCAGATTTAAATAGTAGACTTAAATTAAATAGAGTTAAATTAAATAGATTCAAGCATTCAAGGAAAAGCAATGGAGAATATAGGAGGGAAATTTCATGAACATGAAGGAGGCAGAATTCCTTAGCAGAACAGAAAAGTACTAAGTCATAAAAGAAACAGAAAGAATGAAATAAACTTTAATATTAATGACGAAAGTAGAAATGCAAGCCATAGGGTAAGAGATTTGCAATCCTTCTTTCTATTATGGAATCATAACTGGAAAGGGTGAAGAACTTCTACCCATTAATAAGAAGAAAATAAATAGCCTAGTGGGAAAATGAGCACAAGATGAGAAAAGATATTTCATGAGCTAAGCTAACCAAAAGGCCAATAAATCTGAAAAGAATGGCTAAAATGCAAAAATGGGAAGAAAAAAAGAGTGGGCAAGAGCTGGACTTCCCCAGTGGCTCAGCAGTAAAGAATCTGCCTGCAATGCAAGAGAGACAGGAGATGTGGGTCAGGAAGATCCCTTGTAGGAGGGCACGGCAACCCACTGCAGTATTCTTGCTGTGGGAATCCCATGGGTGGGCTGTAGTCCATGGGGTCTCAAAGAGTCGGATACGACTGAGCACGCACACACAGGCAAGAGCTAGCAGCGCAAGCACTGCTGGTGG
Source organism: Raphicerus campestris (assembly GCA_006410735.1). Lineage (NCBI taxonomy): Eukaryota > Metazoa > Chordata > Mammalia > Artiodactyla > Bovidae > Raphicerus > Raphicerus campestris. The sequence continues at coordinate 207,581 of SJYW01048904.1, read as the reverse complement.
AAGAGGCGGGAGTGAGAAAACTGTATCTACTGAAGTTGAGTACAGGTGTAAACAAGCTGTGTTACCTTCACACAAGAAAATACAGCAGTGAGAATGAACAGCTATGTGCAACAGAGTGGGTCAGTCTCCGAAACATAACGTTGATAACAGAGCTCCATTTTCAAAGAAAGACCATGCTTCATGACTCCAAAGCAGGCAAATCTGATCTGGAATGCAAGCTGTCATCACTGGTGGTGACGAGGTGAGGCGGGTGGAGGGCTGACCAGAAGGAACTCTGGAAGGACGCAGAGGTTGCTGCGGAAGCTCTTTCTGTATGTTGCTGCAGGCTGCATGGGTGTGTGCAATTTGTGAAAATGTATCAGGCTGTGCTCTGAAGATTTGCACATTTTTATATGTATATTATACTTAAGTATTTGTTTTTAAAAATGAGAAATAAACCATGGGAGGCTGGCATANATTAGTCAACAATAATTTTAATAGCGAAGTTAAAAATAGTTTACATGATTGAAGATACTTATAAATAAGCATGCATATGCATTCATAATATTTTTAGTGAAAGACTGGAATTCTGCTGAGTCAATCTAGACATCCACTTGGGAAAAGCACACCGTACAAAGATCACTTCCAGATTTAAATAGTAGACTTAAATTAAATAGAGTTAAATTAAATAGATTCAAGCATTCAAGGAAAAGCAATGGAGAATATAGGAGGGAAATTTCATGAACATGAAGGAGGCAGAATTCCTTAGCAGAACAGAAAAGTACTAAGTCATAAAAGAAACAGAAAGAATGAAATAAACTTTAATATTAATGACGAAAGTAGAAATGCAAGCCATAGGGTAAGAGATTTGCAATCCTTCTTTCTATTATGGAATCATAACTGGAAAGGGTGAAGAACTTCTACCCATTAATAAGAAGAAAATAAATAGCCTAGTGGGAAAATGAGCACAAGATGAGAAAAGATATTTCATGAGCTAAGCTAACCAAAAGGCCAATAAATCTGAAAAGAATGGCTAAAATGCAAAAATGGGAAGAAAAAAAGAGTGGGCAAGAGCTGGACTTCCCCAGTGGCTCAGCAGTAAAGAATCTGCCTGCAATGCAAGAGAGACAGGAGATGTGGGTCAGGAAGATCCCTTGTAGGAGGGCACGGCAACCCACTGCAGTATTCTTGCTGTGGGAATCCCATGGGTGGGCTGTAGTCCATGGGGTCTCAAAGAGTCGGATACGACTGAGCACGCACACACAGGCAAGAGCTAGCAGCGCAAGCACTGCTGGTGGAAGAGGCGGGAGTGAGAAAACTGTATCTACTGAAGTTGAGTACAGGTGTAAACAAGCTGTGTTACCTTCACACAAGAAAATACAGCAGTGAGAATGAACAGCTATGTGCAACAGAGTGGGTCAGTCTCCGAAACATAACGTTGATAACAGAGCTCCATTTTCAAAGAAAGACCATGCTTCATGACTCCAAAGCAGGCAAATCTGATCTGGAATGCAAGCTGTCATCACTGGTGGTGACGAGGTGAGGCGGGTGGAGGGCTGACCAGAAGGAACTCTGGAAGGACGCAGAGGTTGCTGCGGAAGCTCTTTCTGTATGTTGCTGCAGGCTGCATGGGTGTGTGCAATTTGTGAAAATGTATCAGGCTGTGCTCTGAAGATTTGCACATTTTTATATGTATATTATACTTAAGTATTTGTTTTTAAAAATGAGAAATAAACCATGGGAGGCTGGCATATAGTTATGTTTGGGTTGTGGGTGATTCTTGTTTTATGTCCATGTTTTCAAAAGTGAGCATGTGTTACTTCTATTTTTTTAAATTTCCTTGCAGTATCACTGATTTAAATGTGTTCATTTCTACTGTATAGCACAGTCGTTCAGTTATACATATATACGCATTCTTTGTTATATTGTTTTCCACTGTAGTTTATCACAGGATACTGATATATTTCCCTGTGTTATACAGTAGGACCTTGTTGCTTATCCACACTGTGTATAATGATTTACAACTAACCCCCAAACTCCCAACCCATCCCTCCATCATCCCCTTCTTTGAGAAGGGGCTTGTAGTCTGATCTCTGTCTGTGAGTCTGTTCCTGTTTCATAGATAGGTTCATTTCTGCTGTATTAGATTACTCGTAGAAGTGATATCATATATTCTCCGTCTTTCTCTTTCTGACTTATTTTCCTTAGTATGATAATCTCTAGGTCCATACACGTTGCTGCAAATGACATTATTTCATTCTATTTTATGACCAATATTTCACTATAAATAATATTATGTACAATATAAATAATAATGTATAATATATAGTATATTCCATTGTGGTTCAGTCGCTATATTCCATTAGATATATTATATATAATATTCCATCATATTTATGTGTGTGCCTATATATATTAAATATACCACATTTTCTTTATTCATTCATCTGTCGATGGACATTTAGAATTTTAAATGTCTTGGATGTTGTGAATAGAGCTGCTGAGAACACAGTGGGTGCATGTATCTCTTTGACTTATAGTTTTGTCGAGTTCATAGGGGATCTTCCCAACCCAGGGATCAAACCCAGGTCTCGCGAATTGCGGGTGGTTTCTTGACCAGCTGAGCCATAAGGGAAGCCCAAGAATACTGGAAGGGGTAGCCTATCCCCTCTCCAGGGGGATCTTCCAGACCCAGGAATCAAACTGGAGTCTCCTGCATTGCAGGCTGATTCTTTACCAACTGAGGTATGCGGGAAGCCCGGTCATATATTACTTAGGTTGAATGATTTCTTTTCCCGTTCTGCTTGTTTTGCAGCCTGCCCGCCTGCCTTCCTCAGAACAAGCCCTGTGATGTGTCACACAGGGTAAAGTGTGGCTTCAGCGGACGGAGCACATGAGAAGAGGTTCTCCCTGTAAGAGAAGGTGCGCCTGGTAGCACAGCTCCTCCACACGCCAAGCCAGAGCTCCACACAGGGTGCGCTTTCTGCAGCTCGCGGGCCCACCCTGCCCTCCAGCACAGGCTGCTTCCTGAGTCTGGTCGGTTGCATTCTGCAGTCACCATCTCTTCCAGGCCAGGCTCTGACCAAATGAGACGCGTCCAAAGGCCCAGTGTGTCCACAAAGGCCGGGACGGCGGCTTCTTTTTTCTCTTCTCCTCTCAAGGAGTGGATTCTCAACTGTGCTTTATGGACCAGAAAATGCCAAGGAGAACTGACTAAAGAGAAGTTGTAAGTCTGAACAAACTTTGACTTATTTCAAAGGGAAAGAGGACCAATGACAGGAGATGCCGATGCCCACATGCGTGTTGAAGTTGATCTTTATGCTCCAGTCAACAGCACAGTGCGCCTAACGCACTCCGTTAACAACATCCTTTGGCTTTCAAACATCAGACCACCTGACTCAACATGACTTAGATACGTGCAGGCAGTTTATCATCACAGCCAATAGAAAAACCCAGAAGTGGGCTTAGGATTCAGCAGGCATTGATCTGAACCCTGACTCTCTTTCTCTGTCATTTTCTCAGCCCTGCTTATCCCTCTGAGTTTGCCAGGCCCCTCCCCCATGATTTCAAGATGGCAGCATGCCCAAATCTCCATGCTTCCTTATTCACGCCCACAGCTATCTGATCACGGCCTGACTTTGGACTGTTGGAACAACACCTGAACCAACCGAGAGGCCAGGAGGAGGGCATGCTCTCCTGTCTGGGTCACCTGACCCAGACCCACTGTGCCAGGGGTCTTGGGTACCTGGACTGGAGTGGACTCTACCACCCAAGCTGCCAAATGGTGGGGAGGGACCCATACATCCCTACCTGTACAAGGGGAAAGTGGCTGTCTGACACGTTTGGAATTCATCACTTTAAAAAGATGAGGAGAAAGACCACAATAGGATCTTTTCCTTCTCCAAAGACTCCTCGAAAGAAAAACACACTGGACATCTACCTACTTGGTGCCAGGCCCTGAATGAGGTGCTGGAAGAGAAATGTGAAAGGACAGACTCCTTGACCTTGAGGCTCTCTGGGGGCACCTCCCCTCCTGGGTCCAGCCCCAGCCTCAGCCTCCTGGTCACATGAGAAAACCGTTGAGGCCAAAGGGGCAGAGTGGGCTGCAGAGGGGAGAGGGTNTCTCTGGGGGCACCTCCCCTCCTGGGTCCAGCCCCAGCCTCAGCCTCCTGGTCACATGAGAAAACCGTTGAGGCCAAAGGGGCAGAGTGGGCTGCAGAGGGGAGCGGGTACTCAGCTTCTTCGGCGGATCCTGCCCGCACGCTCTGAACTGACTGACTCCCCAGGCCCTGGAGGATGCAGGGACCAGGCGGCTATAGCTCCTTTCAGGACCTTCGCCCTGCTTTCCCTTCCTCCCGTCCGTGAAAGGCAGATGTTAGCCATCGTGGACTGGGAAAGGAAGGAAACAGTTTGGTTGGGAAGGACCGTTCTCTGCAGCCCGCCTCCGATGGTCCTCCCACTCAGTGACCTCTGCTTTTAAAAGCACCAGCCTTTTCCAAGGTCTGGGAAAAAGCTCCAAGAAAAGCTCAGGACCCTTCGGGGCCAAGGCTCTCCTTTCATGTGGTAAAGAAGGCCCTTGGAGAGGTTCTTTCTGTGAGCCTGGGATTGCAGAGCTAATACAAACCAGAGCAGGATGGCCCATCCAAGAATCCTTGTTTGGATTCAGGACTGCTTTCAAAGGGGACCCTGGATCCCCCTCTTATCTCCTCTCATATCAGCTGAATGACGCAAGTGTTTACAAAGGGCTCAGCAAAGGAGATAGCACATTATCACTCTCTCCCGCCCTGGAGAGGTGGATGGACCTTTACTCTTCTGATGATTAAATCTTAACTCCCTGGTTAAGTCTGAGGAAACCCAGACTTCCAGGGAACCGCTCTTGCCATGATCACAGCCCCACACAGCTGGAGGTCCCAGGAAGGTCAGAAGGAGGGGTCTCGGCCAGCATGGTCGCCAGAAGTGGGGTGCCAAAGGGTTGCGGGCTCCTGTTTCCCAAGGGAGCTGGCTCCCAGAGTTGATAGTGCGCTGGGAGGACGGTATCTTCTTGCTAGAGCTGGGGTTTAGCTCAGCTTGAAGGTTACAGAAGACCAGACACCCTGTGTATCTGACGAGAGGGTTATCGACGGTCCTCATGACTTGGGGGAGCTGAGACTCCCCTCCAGGCTGAGAGGAGTATGGTGAGCTCTTGACAGGAGGAGACAGCTCACAGGTCACCCTCAACTTTGGGACCAAGACCTCGCTGATCTTGGGGTGGCCGAGACAGAATAGACAAGGCTGAGGTGCAAAGTCCCAGCCATTTCCACCAGACGCAAGACTCCTCTAACGGGGAAGCCTTGCCCCAGAGCCCACTGTGGGGCAGGCAAGGAAGACATCAGGTCTGCATCACAGCCCAGTGGTTCCTCCACCCCATTCTACTTCTTCCCTTTCCTTTCAAAGTCAATTGAAAAAAAATAACAATGCACAACCTAAAAGTTCCAAATTATGTTTCATTTGGTGGATGAAATTGAAGGCTTAAGCCCAGGACAGGCTTCCCTGGTAGCTCAGCTGGTAAAGAATCCGCCTGCAGTGTGGGAGACTTGGGTTCAGTCCCTGGGCGGGGAAGATCCCCTGCAGAAGGGAACAGCTACCCACCCCAGTATTCTGGCCTGAAGAGTTCCATGGGCTGTACAGTCCATGGGGTTGCAAAGAGTCGAACATAACTGAGTGACTTTCACTTTCAAGCCCAGGATGAGTAGATAGAACCCACATCTCTTATGTCACCTCCCTTGGCAGCCTGCTTCTTTACCACTAGCACCCCCTGGGAAGGCCTGATAGCTTATAGACACTGCTGTAAACTGTAACAGACTGTTACAAAGAGGTAAGACAGGAGCCAGGACATACAGACATTTTTGTGACAAAGACCAAATAGTCAGAACATCAAAAGATTCCCATTAATGAAGGAGAGCCAGACACCGCATGTTAAGGAATTCAGCACTTTTCTAGGTATGGGAAGATGCAAGAGCCTTGGCTTATTGAAATCATTCATTTTGATATGCAACTCAGCCATCTGGGTCCAGAATCCTGTTGTTTCTCATCCTGACTCTCCTTGGGGCTCACCGCTGGCCAGCTGTAATGTGATGGCTTGATGGTTGCAACATCCTTTGTTTGCTGATATAGCTGGTGATATTTTTTCATTGGGATCCCAAATAAACCATTGCTCTCCTAGTTCAGTCTCAACATTTGCTTCCCAGAGAGTCCGTCTGGCACATTGCATGCCGGAAACCCCCATCACTGGAAAGCTCTCCCGCATCTATCCATCTGCCCCTGAGGGGCTGTCCTGTGGCCCCCTCCCTGCAGGAGCTGCTACTTGAGGAAGGAGATCCACAGAGAGATGGAGCCCCAGGGGCTAAATAAAGACTATTAAGAATAGTTTGGAGAGTTGGGAAAAGAGTCTTCTTGGAATCTTGCCCTACCCAGATTCCCTTCCACTATATTAATTCCCAGAGATCACTAGCTAAGGGGGTGGAAGGACACTACTTTGTTGACCAGAACACCGTCCCCTTAAGGGAAGGAGCATCTGAAGATACTGTGAGACCCAGAGTAGCATTCAATGTAAGTGGCAGGCCATGCTGAGCACAGTTACTGGGGTGGAGACGTATCCAGAATTCTCATATTGAAATGGCTCAATCCCAGATTGAACCAAAGACTGTAGACTCGGTCCTCCTCAACGCTTTGAAAGATAAAGAAGATGTTCCTCATTACCCAGTTTTGTCTCATTCAGCTCCAAACACAACAAGCTGAGATCCAGGTTCTGAAAACACCCAGGCACCCCCCTACCCACACAGTTGGCATGCCTGTCTGGTGAAACCACCAGCCGTGGCAGCCCTGGCTGATGGCACGGTCCCCAGCATCCACCTTCATCCTTGTATAACAGCTTGATCCTGTGGCTCATCTGATAAAAGTTGGAAGCCTGCCCTTTTCTCCAGGAATCACCCTAGTGGCTTCTTTGCTGATCTGCTGATATAAAGCATTTGTTGCTCTGGTTTAGTCCTCAGTCGTGTTCGACTCCTTTGCGACCCCGTGGAGCCCGTCAGGCTCCTCTGTCCATGGGATTTCCCCTGGCAAGAATGTTTGAGTGGGTTGCCATTTCCTTCTCCAAGAGATCTTCCTGACTTAAGAGATCCAATCCACATCTCCTGCATTGAAGGTAGATTCTTTACACAGAGCCACCAGGGAAGCCCGTATAAAGCATAAGATACCTCTAAATGATGTTTGGAGAAAGTAGTCATTTTTTTAATGTTATGTGAAGTTTTAGAGTTTTTAACTTGAAATTCAATCCATAGTGCATTCAAACCAGGGCTTCTCTAACTTTAACCCTAACTCTAAAATCTAACCCTAACACCAACCTAAACCTAACTCATGTATCTTAAACACGATTGCTCTTCAGCCCTTGACATTTTTGCAAGGCATCAGGGGCTGTCTATAGTCTGGCAATCTACCCTATGAAAATATGTCTCAAAACCAAAAAAATGATGATTTTGTGTTATTTTTATAGGGGGTGGATTGCAGAAAGCCAGAAGGAAATTCTGTTTTCTAGACTGCTTATTTTACTTGGACAAGGAAAATGCCTCTCTAATGGGTGTCCTTGAAGGCAATCAAAGCCAAGGAAAAACATTGCCAAGTTTAAAAGAGCAAATATTCTAAAAAGTAATATTTAGCAAATTATCTTCAGGAACAATGCCCAATACCACCATAATTATTTATTAAGCCTTGGAAGTCTTGGTTATTATAACATTATAATAACATAGGAAATATAGTAAAATGAATTCATATGGTAAAAGGAGAAAAGTGCTCATCACAGATAATATCAGTTAAGACTATACTGTCTTAAGCACAGGTTCATTAAGTGACTTGAAAAGACAAATATGTAAAGACCAAAAGTCTCTCAGTATAGATTCCCATCCACAATGGTATCAGAAATATTATATACACAGAGATGACTTTGAAAAAAATATGCAACATATAAATAAAAACTTCAAAGTTCTATTGGAAGTCAATTTTAAGGACCAAAAAAAAAACCATTTCTAATTGTAAAGACGAGTAATTCAAGCAGGATTTTTTATGAGTTTGGCAAAAACAATGTTGAAATCCATCTGAAAGAACAATTGGCTTAGATTTCCAAAAGAGAGTCTGAAAAGACAAGACTAATAAGAGAAATGTTTGTACTTCTAGCAGATCTTAAAATGTGTTTTAAGAGGGACATTAATTAGAACATTAAAACACTGGCTGAAAACCAAGAGAGAGATAAAAGGAAGGAAATAGGTAGGTCTTGAGTTAAAGGCACTCATAGGTAGAATTTAACATTTTTTAGTTGCTGCATTTTTAAAAGGTGAAAGGAAATAGGTAAAGCTAATTTTAATAATGCTTTACTTAGCCCACTCTATCAAAAATGTTATCATTTCAACCAATCTAAATATATTGAGATATTTACAGTGTATTTTTCTGGTACTGCCTTTGAAATTTGGGCTAACTATGTTTCAAGTGTTCAGAAGCTACATGAGGCCAGAGGCTTTCATGTCATTACAGCATAGACTGTGGGGGAGAAGGTTTTCTACATCACTGAGCAAGGATCAGGAAAACGGTGGAGAAGGAAAATAGATAACTTGATCAATGGTGTAATATCCTGCTGTTTGATACTGTCGAAAAAGACCCTGATGCTGGGAAAGACTAAAGGCAAAGGAGAAGAGGACAGCAGAGGATGAAATGGTTGGATGGCATCACTGACTCCATGGACATGAGTTTGAGCAAACTCTGGGAGAGAGTGAAGGACAGAGGAGCCTGGGGGGCTGCAGTTCATGCGGTTGCGCAGAGTCGGACATGACTTAGCCACTGAACAACAGCAATAATGATAATATCCTGATAGTGATTTGTGAAATTCAGAAATGTATCCCAAGGAAACCACACCACAGGCCATCTGGCAATGAATTCTCTGTGCAGTAGATTGCAAACTGTTTTGAAAGCAAAACCATAGATCAGCCAGCAGTAAGTCGAACAGCTTCATGTCTTGGCTGCACCTGGTAGGAGAGCCGTCAGTTCCGTGACCGGATGACCTGAGGAGGGAGGGAAGAAGGCAGGAGGCGGTGGAGGTGATGGAGACGGAGGCCCTGTCTATTAAGGCAGGTCCTGGAGGAGGCAGCCAGGGGCCTGAGACTCAACCACCAAAACTCAGAGACAGAATTTCCAGGGTGGTTTAGAAAGTCTTCTGGATCGGGAGATCCTCGTGGGATGAGGCTGAGTAGCAGAAATTTCCAGGCGTGGGTCCAATTTGAAGTCCAAAAGGGTGTTGGCCAGAGTTGGGTAATCTGTCTACAGTGGACAGGGCTCCACCCTTGGCTGCCCCACAGGGAGGCTGGAGTCTTGTACTGAAAAGGTCTTAAGGAAGTCAGGGTGCTCAAGAGCCATCGGGGGTTCCTACGGCTCCAATCCTAGGGGGTAGTGGGACCCCTCCAGACAGCAGGTGTCTGGTGAGAGAACAGGGTGCAGGATGAGTGTCTCAGACAGACAGGATGAGGATGTGGTTTGGGGCTGGATTGTGATCTTCAAGTTTGTGTTGAAATCTTAACTCCTAGCACCTCAGAATGTGACTGTGTGTGGAGGCGGGGGTCTTTAAAGAGACAAAAAGCTAAAACAAGGTTATTAGGGAGGGCTGTGGTCCAGCAAGACTGGTGTCCTAAGAAAAAGAGGAGATTAGGTCACAGACAAGCCCAGAGGGACCCCACATGAGGACTCAGGGAGAGGACCACCATTTACAAGCCAAAGAGGGGGATCCCAAAGAAACCGACCCTGGGAGCAGCGTGCTCTTGGACTGCCAGCCTCCAGAAGAGGGAGAAAATAGGTTCCTGTTTTTAAGCCCCCCAGTCTATGTTCTTGTTTTGGCGGCTGGAGCAAACCAACACAGATGCAGAGACTGGAGGCTGCACCGGGGAGAGCCCCTCCCCCAGGCCGTCATGGCAGACCCCGGCCTGCCAAGTGGTTGAGGAGCAGCGGGGGCTCTGCACAGGAACCTGGCCTCTGTTTCCGGGGCAAGCAGGACGTCCTGAGGCCTGAGGGTAAATACTAACGTACTTGGGGAGACTTGACACAGGGCACACGTGGGGACCAAAAGCTAAGGCTGCCAGATAAAACATAGGACACTCTGTAAAACTGGAGTTTAGAATAAGCAAGGTATTTTTTATTTTAGTTTCAATACCTTCCAAATATTGCCTGGAGTTGCTTATTTTTTAAACATTATTTGCTGTTTATCTGCAATCCGAATTCACCTGACCATCTTGTATTTTTATCCTCTAAACTGGACAACCTTGCTCAAACATAAGGGCCTCTCTGGTGGCTCAGACAGTAAAGAATCTGCCTGAAATATAGGAGACCCAGGTTCCACCCCTAGGTTGGAAAGATCCCCTGGAGGAGGAAATGGCTACCCACTCCCGTATTCTTGCCTGGAGCATCCCATGGACAGAGGAGCCTGATGGGCTACAGTCCATGGAGTCGAGAAGAGTCAGACATGAACAAGCAAAGAGCCAGCAGGTCCAGCAAGGAGGACAGAGGAAATAGGGAAAGAAGGAGAGCTCAGGAGACCAACCAGTCAGGGAGGGGACTGTCTAGGACGCAAGCAAAGCCGGAATTGCAAAGAAAGGTTGAACGGATTTAACCACATCACCATTTTATAACTAAAATGAAAGGAATAAGGAAAAGTAATAGACTAGGAGAATCACTCCAACAGTATGATGAAGCCAGTATGAATACAAAACACACATTTCAGTTTGGAAGAAAATTATCAAAATCTCATTAGGCAAATAGGTACTAAGCATGTGATTGAGCAATTTATACAAAAGAATCTATAATTTTCTAGCAAATCTAGAAAAGCATGCTGTCTTTTAATAATTTTTAAATGCAATTTCTTAAAAATTAAAGACCAACCTTCACCTTTTTTAATAAAACATTTTTTTAAATAAAAGCTAAAACACTTAGCAAGAGTGAAAATGTGGTTCAACTGATAAGGCCCTTTCTGGCAATAGAAACAATTTAGCAGTATATTCATACCTGTTGGCCCAATAAAATCATTCCTGATTTTATCCTAAGGGTAATCATTTAAAATGAAGAAGGAAAAAATGATAGAAAGTGGTGCCTTATTCCATTGTCATAACTATAAAATTAAAAATATACTAGAACAATGACTTCAAGGGAACATGAAAAAATAAAAGCCTTTGATGTGAGTATATTTTTCTCTTTAAAGTTCTCTCTTGGCTCTTTAGTATATTCTTCCTTTATACGAACACATTTTAAAGTCACAAGTGGTTCCATTTTTACCCACAAGGTTGTTGATGAAGATATGCCCTGTAGGAATCCCCCCTGACTCCTGACATGCGGAGTTGGGGGTGTTAGCCCTTGGGGTCCCTGGAGCTGGCTCACGGCACAGTTCCAGCCAGACTTCATTTCTCCCCGTTGTCCGAATTGGCAGATCTAATTTTGGCTATCCAGGCCTTTCAAACAGCTACTCAAAAGCTCTAAAGATTCTTTTCTGGCCTCAGGTTCAATATACTGTCGGCTACTCTTAACAAAGAAAGATCTCATTTTTATGCCATGCATTTCTAAGATCGTCATTTTTAAGCCATGTGTTTTTAAACTGGAGTATTAGTGCCTTTCATTCAATCTTCACACTATATTGTCTCAAGCCAAAGCCAAGCTCTAAATAAGTTACTGTGTTGATAGTCTTTCCCTGGTCTGGAGTAATCATTTTTTGTGTCGATACACCATTTTCCAGCAGCCAGGAGGAGAGGGCAGTGGTCCTCTGGGTCATCCCAGAAGTGTCCGTGTTCTGCTTCTGGAAGAGATGACGCTGGTCAGTGGAGTGAGTGGGAGGAGGAGTCTTCATTAGGCGCGACTGAGTGCATGCCAGATTTCAAGTTAATATCAGAAAGTGTTGGGCTCTCCTGAGCATCCCAGATCTTTTCTTAATGCAGATTCAGGAATAAGAGATGGCTCCTGTGTTACTGTGTTAACAGTACTACTATGTGTTAGCTGCCCTAACAAGTTCCCCAGACTAGGGGAGGTGGGTGTGGGGGGACTCAAAAAGGAGATGTGTATTTCCTGACCACTCTAGAGAATTGAGGGCCAAGGTCATCACAGTGGGTTCCCCCTGAGCTCCTCTCCTGGGCTGGCAGATGGTGCATCCTCCGAGTGTCTTCTCTTGGTCACCTGTGTTTGTCTGTGTGCAATTTCCTACTCTATAAGGACCCCAGACATCTCGGATAGGGGCCCACCCTAATGGCCTCATTTTAGCTTGATTACCTATCCCTAGGTGCTGTCTGGTTCTGAGATACTGGGGTGAGGAGGTCAACCGTGAATGTGGGAAGCCACAGCTCAGCTCAAAACAACCCAGAAGGTCAGAAGGGACCTTCTCTGTGCTTGGCCCTAGCACTGCACAAGAATTCCAAGTGTTTCCTCACATAATCCCAACATGCTCCATATGCCAGCGAGTCATCAATCCTGAGCTGAAGGCCCAGAGGAATGTGGGAGCCAGAGGAGCCTGGTTGACCTGCCCCGGGGTAAACAGTGGTATCAGCACATTCCTGAGGGATCTGTCTCCAACCTGCAGTTCTCTCTGAAGACAGAAGCCTCACACACACAGGCCCGTATGCCAGACCCCAGCTGGTACTGCTATGAAGCGAGTCTCCATCTGGGGTCCTTTGGTCCCCCCAGGTCTGGGTGAGGTCTCCTTGCCTGGGCCCCCTGGGTTCTTGCCCCTCCTCCATATCCTGTCCTTCAGTCAGGCCCCGTGGCTAGATCGCAAGAGGCTGTAAAGCCTCTGTGTGCCTGGGNCCAATTAAAACTTGTAGAGACAGAAGATATCGAAGGAGCAGCTCCCCGGCAACTCCCTCCTGTTCAGTTGTAAAACACGCTTCCAGAGCCGTTCAGAACCGCAGCCTCGGGTGGTTGCCTCCTGAGGTCTGCTGGGAACTGATGACTGATACACCCCGAGGCTCCTGGGTGTTTGTGCTGAACAGCAGCCCCGCAGGGACCATTCTGTTTTATCCCTTTTGAAAGTCTTGACTGTGGTTCAAGAGGAAAGAATAAAACAATGAGCTGTGTGTGCACAGAGCAACTGCGCTGCAGTAAAACAGCAGATGTGGGGATAGTTCATCCACCAAAGGATCTCCAGGAGTCAGGGGAAAGTTGTGACATCGGCGGAGTCAGAGGCATGGGGGACATTCTGGAACCTTCCAGCATCTCAGTGAGAGTTCAGGGAGGCCGGGGGCAAGCTTGGAGAGGTCCCTCATTTCCAAGAGGTGCAGCTTGCTAGGAAACACATTTGAAAATTTGAAACTACTAACTCCTAAAAGGAGTAATTCAGTTATTTCTTTTTCTTTTTCAATCTCCAAACTGTATTCTAAAATATTTTTGGAGATATATATTTATGGAATATGACCCTTTTAACAATGTTTTAAAATACTTTTCATATTTTATTTGCTACCCTAACTTTGTGATTGTGTAGATTGCATTTGCATTTTATTTTACTTGTAAAAGACTTATTTTACTTATAAAAGGCTATTTCTAAGACAATTTCCAGGGCTATATGTTGTCATGTGTAGATCACATTTGCATTTTATTTTACTTGTAAAATACTTATTTTACTTATAAACAGCTATTTCTGATACAATTTCCAGGCCTACATTTTCTCACAAAGAAAAAAGTTATCTTTATTATGGGATTCTAAGATGCTCTATCACATATCCTTTTATTAAGTTAATAAAATGCCAATTTTTCCATGATATTTTTCTAAACTTTTTATTTTTACTGGGGCTTCCCTAGTAGCTCAGCTGGTAAAGAATTCGCCTGCAATGAGGGAGACCTGGGTTAGATCCCTGGGTTGGGAAGATCCCCTGGAGAAGGGAAAGGCTACCCACTCCAGTATTCTGGCCTGGAGAACTCCATGGGCTGTATAGTCCGTGGGGTCGCAAAGAGCTGGACACGACTGAGTGACTTTCACTTTCACATGCTGATTAACAACATTGTGACAGTTTCAGGTGAACAGCGAAGGCACTTTCAGTCGTTTCGAAACATCATTCTCTAGATGAGAGCACGGATGCCCACTAGCTGAGGGGACTGGACGGGGTCAGCGCCCTGGCCGGTGGCGGGGCAGTGTCTGCCGCCAGTTTTCCTAATCTCCAGCTCTGGTCTCTTTCTAAGCACCATCCTGCCCCCAGCCCTGACTCTTCTGCCTGATGAGCTTTACCACGTGACCCTGAAATGGGCAAATAGAAGCTCCCTCTGGCTCTGGGCTTGGGTAGCAGAGACAAGGGGGATGACAGGTACCAAAGGCGATTGCACAGGGTCAGGGGCTTCCAGAGGGGTTTGGGGAAGCCTCAGGCTGGAAGGCATGTGTGTGTGGTGTGGGGGAGTGGGGGTCTCTAACCTCCTCTCCTCTCACTGAGGGGAGAAGGAAGCCGTCTTCCTGCAGGAGCACCTGGGCTGAGTTTGCATCCATGCTCCACTCCTAGCAGGAAGGGGCTGCCACAGTCAGGCCCTCGGAGATGCCTGTGTCCCTCATCCTCAGAATCTGATCTCCCAGCGAATGCGGACAGAAAGCTGAAGGTCTCGTGCATGACGTCCCGGCCAGGGCCACCTGCGCACAACATGGCCCAACAGGAAGAGAAAATGGGAGGTGAGCTGAGGGCACAGTTGTGCAGGAAAGAGTTGTCGTTAATCTGAGATCAGATCACCGAGCATCTCATTTGTGTTGCCCCACGTCTGTGAGTGGATAGGGATGTGAGAGTTTTGAAAATGTATTCTGAGAGCAGAATCGCTCTAGGCTGGCTTGTCTGGGACTGTGTGTTAGTGGAAGATGGAAAGATGAAGGAGGGTCAAGATGGATGTTGTCTTCACCCTAAGGGCCCAGGGCACCCAGTGACATCCTCTTATGTTCAGAAGCCTGGGATGGTGTATTGGTGATGAAGGCTCTGGAACTTTCTACTAGTCATGACAGAGTCATAAGGTCCATGACTGTCCTTACAGGGTGCAATCTTAGCTGGGACAAGCCCTGATTGGATAGACACTCATTTTACTAAAAAGCAGGAATTCCGTACCAACTCTTTCTCAACAGAACCTCATAGCTGGAGTATCTTCTCCACTCTTCTCTCTTTTCTTCCTACCCCCTCTCCTATTATATAACTTTTGTTACAAATAGTTTCTCAAATCCAACCTTCTCTTCGAAGCCTCCATATCTGCTCTGAGTTTATATGCAAGTAACAGAACATGCAGCTTAACAGTGGCCGAAACAAACAGGGCTGAGTTTCTCAGGGAACAGGACATCTGGAGTCAGCAAGCCGGGTTCAACACAGCTGCTCACCAAGGGCACCAAGGCTCTTTGTATTCCACAGTCCTCAGCATGTTGTTCTGCTGGGTCACAGTCCCATGAAGGCTGCCACAGCACCAGCCATCCAGCCCATGCATGACTTAGAAGCAATTGCGTTTGGCCTTTTTATCAGGAAAGGAAAGGTGTGTCCAGAAGTAACCCCAGGCCCCAGCATTATAGTTACATCTTTGTGGTGATTAGTGGTTACCCAGGACATGGCAAAATCTGTTCCCTACATGCTTAACTGTCCTGGTAATTAGGTTGAAATGCAAGCTCTGTCCCATCGACGGAGAGCAAGAGTGACATATGATAGCCACGGCAGTCAAAAGCCTGAATTCCTCCATCTTCCTCTTCCTTTCAGTGGTGGCCTCAGAGACCGGATGTTCTAGATGGGGCAGCTGCAAAATAGTAAAGCCCCAGCAGCCTGCATCCCCGAGGAGCCCTGTGTGGCAGAGACCACAGCAGATCACAAGGGGAGGCAGTGTGAGTGAGAAATGGCCCCTGTTGGGCTAAGCTACTAATATGCTAGGTTTATGCGACCACAACATAGCCTAGACCTTACACGGTCTCACCCTCCAGAACTTCATCCCATGGGTGCCTCTTGCTGACGGGGACTGGAACATGAGCCTTTGGGTCTTTCCATCTCCACTTGGAGTCAGGCATCAGGGAAGTGAGCTGGAGATGAAGGTTAAGCTTGCCTGATCACAGCACCCAATATTGCTTCCCAGGTTGGTCCCGAGGGTCTGTGCCCATGTGGCTAAGATCAGAAAGCAATAGACACAGATTAAAATGCACACACACACACTCCCACACGTATCCTCACAGTCTCTCACACAGACACACACGTACTCACACACAGAGAGTCACATAAACATACACTCAGACACTTGTGACAATACAATCTCTCAATCATGAAGCAAAGTTTGAAAGAAAAGGGGAGTATTCTCCGGTCAGCTTCTTGTACTAGTTTTCTGATTTTGGAAAAAGCCACATCATCTCAACATTGAGGTTTTCCAGCTCATGATCCAAATAAAGAATCGTTCCCTTTAATTAATGGCAGGCAGATGTGGCCAGGTGGGCACAGGAAACCCAACCTGTCATTAGTTTGCAAACAGCCCTCTGAGTCCGGAAAGAGAAGCAGAGGTGGAGTTGAAATCATTCCTATGTTGTGAGAACACAGTGCTGGATACTAAGCTTGGCTGTGATACTGAGGACGAGGAGGGGAAAGTTCATGACATCTGTGAGGTCGGTGACTAAGACCCATTGGTAGGGAAAGACCTGGGGGATTTCAGCGGAGTTCTCAATTCAGAGGATGAGCGGAGGCAGATGGTTCACGGCCATGACGGGTGGAGCAGCCAGAAACGCCGGAGCAGGCGTGGCTCAGAGGAGCTGACCGCCGGCCCGGAGGAGGGAGGTCTGGCTCAGGGAGCCTTGTGGGTAGAGTCCCGGGAACCGCCGGTAGTGGACATGCCGTGGACAGGCCCACCAGAAGGGCTTCAGCTGGGCCCCATGCAGAGGCCCCAGTCTTCTCTGGAAGCTGCCCGTGAAGCTGAACCAGGAGAGGATTGGGCTGGGGAGCTGGAAAGCCAGGTCCGTCTCCTAGAAGACAACACTCCCACATGCAGAGATTTTGCCTCCAGAGTCCCTTGTCCTGCAATGAAATGTTTGTACCCTTCTAGGCCACTGTAGGTCATCAGGGTGGTGGGGGTAAGGGGACAGGATGATGGAGATGCTGAGGAAGCACCCACCCCACCCTCGTCTCCCGACCCTCCTCTGAGAAATGAAAAGATCACATTTTGGAAGCAGCCGCAGACCCAGCTCAACCTCCCCTGGCTTGGGGCCCCGGGATGAGCTTTAATAAGAAGTCAAGGCTAGTTCCTGCCTCCATCTCTTGTCCTCCAACCTCGGGGGATGAAGCTGACCCCGTAGGTATGTAGCCTCAGGTGTACCCCATGTGATGTCTCAAAGGCCAAGGCCAAGACTCAGGTGTTGCCAGACCCCAGGGCTGTGGGCTGGGAGGAAGGAAAGGCTTTTTGAAGCAAGAGCTGAAGGAGGCCCTCAGTGTTGGAACACAAAAATCATATTCCTATCTGGCGTGTGTGTGTGTGTGTGGTGCGTGCTAAATTGCTTCAGTCATGCCCAACTCTTTTGCAATCCTATGCACTGGTAGCCCACCAGGCTCCTTTATCCTAGGAATCTTCCAGGCAAGAATACTGAAGTGGGTTGCCATGCCCTCCTATCTGGAACCCCCTCCCAACTTTATTCTTCAAAACTCGTATTTCAGGAAAAAGTATTTGGGCTACTTCTGGGGAAGGAAGGAGATCAGCTGACATATGAATGTAAGGCGATATTACATTGGCGAGGTTTGTCTGCAGGAGAGCACACAGGGAAGGGCGTATTCTCCCCCTTCACCCTGAGTCAGCGCCTGACTCAGTTCTGCAGTCACTTCAGGCTCCACCCGTGACCCAACACGTCATAACGTGGCTCTTTTAAATTGCCTGATTTGTATGCTTATTTTACAAGATGTTTCCTGGGCAAATCTTAGCTGTACCATATATTTTTGAAATTTATTTTATTGAAGTATGGTTGATTCACAGTATTGTGTCAATTTCTGCTGTAAAACAAAGTGACTCAGTTGCACAACACACACATATGTATTCTTTTTCATTCTTTTCCATTATGGTTTATCACAGGAAATTGAAGGTAGTTTCCCGGACTCTAGAGTAGGACCTTGTTAATTATCCATTTTGTATGTCATGATCTTTCTTCCAGTAACTCCAAACTCTCAGTCCATCCCTCCCTCACCCGACTTCCCCTGGGCAGCCATCCGTTTGTTCTTCATCTGTGAGTCTGTTTCATAAATGTGTCATATTTTAGATTCCGCTTACAACTGATATCACGTGCATTCGTCTTTCTCTGTCTGACTTGCTTTCCTTAGTGTGATAGTCTTTAGGTCCAGCCACGTTGCTGCAAATGGCATCACTTCATTATTTTTATGGCTGAATAATGGCCTGTTGTATATATGTATCACATCTTCTTTATCCACTCACCTGTTGATGGACATTTAGGTTGCTTCCACCCCAAGAAGAGGTCCTTCCTCACGGACTATTCTACCCGGGGAGTGCAGAGGATTTTGTTACATCTGCCCAGATGAAAGCATTCATCATCACCCAGTTCTGGTCTCATCTGCCAGATGTCCCGCATGCTGCATGTCTGCAGAATTGTGGCGAGCAGCTCTCCAGGCAGTAAACCATCAGCAGTGGGCGTGGAGCCAAGCCTTAGAGGCCCACAGCACACCACTGCACTCCCAGTCCTGCCAGTATCTGTTTAAAAACTTTGCACAACAGCAAAATGATGGCAAAATGATTCACAGAAAGCTGAGGTCTGGTCTGGACCCAGGCAGCCAAGACTACAGGCCATTCTTTAGGGCCTGCAACAGAGACACCATGGTATGGGAGTCAATTCCCTGTACCTCCCGCTTTCCAGAAAGAGATGTGAAAACACCCCTGTGAAACTCTCCTTTTGCTCATCCAGGTTTGAATATTCCTTAAGTCGCCTGGGCAGGAAAGTGATGGTATGTTCAACATGAGCTTCCAGAACCTCATAGGGAGGGCATCAGAGATGCTGGGTGATTTTTCTTCTTGGAGTCAAATAACCCACTATGAGCAAGTCTGATCCCT
>SJYW01048904.1:157276-172282 GCA_006410735.1 Raphicerus campestris | reverse complement strand
AGATATATTGTTCCCCAGGAGCACCACATCACTCTGCCCCCAGGACAACTCTCCAAGGTAGAATTTATTAACCCCATTTTGCAAATGGGGAAAAGAAGCTCAAAGAGATCAAGGAATACTCCCAAGATCACAGAACTGGTAAATCACAGAGCCCAGTCCTCTCCCCTTCTCCCGCATAGCTCTTCACTTTTGGCAGTGGGGGTGCTCTAAATCTCTAGATTCAGTCACTTCTGCCGTTTGAAAACCAGGAATTAATCCTCACGCCTATGGGAATGCTCTGAGAGCAGAGATAACTGTGCAATATATCCTTATGTATATTTTCCATGCATCTCCACTTCCACCTGGTCTAGAGCTATAAGTCAATCTCGAAGCCACTAAGCTAAATTCCCAGGGTGCTCTTAAGATAGAGAAATTCCAGCAGTAAATAGCAAAGCTGTTAGGCGAGATTAAACTTGCCAAAGTGATTTGAGCAGAGCTGAGAAAAGTGGACCCCCTTGAAATGATATGCTATCGGCCAACAGTAACATAACCCTGGAAACGAACCATTCAGTTATTATTCAACACTCGGAACACATGGTAGGAAGACTCGGCCAAAACCTCTCATCAACAGAGGGCGTGGAAACTGTGAGCTGCTCTTAATTTACTTTTCACTCTCTCTCTCTCCATTTCTTTTTTTCACCAATGAAATAATCACGTGGGGGAATTCCCTGATTTTGACGTTTGAAATCTACGGGGTCTGTCTGAAAGTGACTAATGAGAGTGCAGGCCCTGAGCTCAAGATGGCGATCGGAGGGAAGAAAGGGAACCCAGGAGAGTACGGCAGCCGGAGTCACAGGGGCTCAGATGAAGGATGCAGGTGGGGATCATCGCAGACATGGGGAGGCAATCGGGTCTCATTCATTTTTTTCCTACAACAGCTGAAAAATGGAAAGCAAATGCTGTGGGGGGGACTTAGTTTTTCTAGGGAACTGATAAAGTTTTTTAAAAATCCTGACACTTGCTTAGGCAGGTCAATTTGTTGTTTGTTTCTGACTTAAAGGTCTGAGGGCTACACAGGCTGCCATCCCTTCTTGAAGGCTCTTTGGTTTCGGCTAAACACAAACAGTTCCAAGCAAACACTGCACACTCTGGCCTGTTTTTACAACCCTCTATCTTCGTTTTGAAGAAGGTGATGTTGTGATAAGTATTCACTTTAGCTTATAATCCTATGGCCAGGTGGATGATTGAATTACAAAATCATTCAGACGTCTGGGACAACTCTAGGAAGGCAGCCTGGCCTGTTTGCTTCTCTTTTCAGCCCGTGTTTTGTATGGTCACCAGCATCGTGTCTTAGAATAACTGAGAGCTCTCCCCATTTGCTCAGCCTCTGTCTCCCAGTCTGGGCCAGGGGCCCGAGCCCTGTGTACACCAAGGCTCCCAGGAAGGCTGTCGCTTGCTGTGAGCCGTCCCTCTGGGCCTGACTTGTTGTTTTCTCTCCTGGAGGCTTGGAACGTCCTTTTGTAATAGGCAAGAACAAACCTGACTTCGCGTGAAGTCTATTTCTTTTATTTAAACCCTTGTGCGCTGTTGCTTATGCTGAGTCATGCTGACTCTGCACCTTTTGTAAAAGAATGCTGCCTACAGCCTGAATATACAGAAGCCTATTCTCAAGGCTCTGATCTTTAAAGGTATAACTCTTTTCCATTCATATGGAGATAAAAAGTTTCAGCAAAGAGTAACATTTTCCTTCTTGGAGGTTTATGAGTATCTTGACCTGACCAAGGTGGACAGCTGCAAGAACAAAGGATTCCAAACCAAAAAGTCTGCAACAACCAATCACACCCCTCCCTCACCTTGCCTTTCAAAATGCTTTGCTGAAGCCTCATGGAGTTTTTTCAGAGTTTTGGGAGGGATACATGGCCCTCCAATAAACCTTTCTCTGCTCCAGACTGTTTCCATGAGAGTTTTCCTGTCTTTCCTGAAGGAAAGTGCTTCCAAAATATGAAGTTATGCCATTTCATATGCATCTGGGTCTTTGGCCTATGTTTTTCATCTGGATTATTTCTGTAATCATAAGAGGTAGGATTTATTTGAAGAAAACCAGTAACTGAGACATGGTGATTGCCTTCTTCAGTCCTCAGCTTTCTGGCCATCATTTAACCTTTGGGTTACTACTGCATCCTGCTCTCCTCGTGTAGAAAAGGTTAAACAGTTACCCGTTCATTGCTCACCCATTTTCAAACATCTGTTCAGTAGTAGCTTTGTCCAGATTCCAGATAAATAAAGCCTATTAACGTCACAGGGAGATTAGCAGATCCCTAGGTGTTTGAACGCTTCACTAGTGACATATCTGGGAAGGCTGTGAGACCATCCCAGCACACTGTAACATGACTCGGTGGAGAGGCCCCCAGTTGGCAGAGATGAGTGGATAACCAGTCACTGACACAACCACCCTCTCTGAACCCTTGCCAAGCACCCACCCTGCCACGGGGCAGAGAGGAGTCCCACATTTACAGGTCAAGAGACCAAAATGAGGCAATACCCTTCCTTTGATTGGACTTCCCTGGTGGCTCAGATGGCAAAGTGTCTGCCTACAATGAGGGAGACCCAGGTTCAATCCCTGGATAGGGAAGATCTCCTGGAGAAGGCAATGGCAACCCACGCCAGTATTTCTGCCTGGAAAATCCCATGGACAGAGGAGCCTGGTAGGCTACAGTCCATGGGGTTACAAAGAGCTGGACACGACTGTGTGACTTTACTTCCTTTGATTAATTTGCATCTGGAACTGACACAGGGCCATTCAAGAGAATGAGTGGTGGTGACCTGCCCTGTGGGAAAGATGACTTTCTGTGTAGTCTGAAGAATTTTCCTGGGAGGCAAGGGTCTGGAATGGCAGTTCCCACTGCCCCCTCCCCTCCACTGAGGTCTGGCGTCACCCACCAGGCATGGCGTCCTGATGGAGTTTCAGTCTGGAAGGCAGCGTCCTTTCCAGTGGCCTGCGTCGGCCTCCTCTGCTAGGCCCTGACGGGGAGGTCTTTAAAGTGCTGCAGACAGAGGGTCCGTGGACACATGGGCACTTCAGCAGGGGAGGAAGAAGCTCCCCCACTGCACCAGGGTAGGCGAGTCAGGGAGCGCAGGGGCCAGGGTAGGGTGGCTTTTCTCATGCATCTTAGTGGAGACTGCACAATAGGGAGGAGAGGGAACCCCAGACAGGCCCACTTCCTGTGCCCGCCCATGTCCCCATTCCACCTCCCCGAGGTCCAGCAGGGGCATGGCTCTCCTCACCAGGGCTCAGTGGTTCCTTCTCTTAAAGGGCCTGGAGCGTATATCTAGACAAGACTCTAATCTGAAAAGAAACAGGTCCTCCCAGTTCGCAGCAGCCCTATAACCAGAATGCGGAAGCAACAAGTGTCCACTGACAGAGAAACAGATAAAGAAGATGGGGTACATATGTGCAATGGGGTGTCATTCCATCCCAGAGAAGAATGGAATAAGGCCATTTGCAGCAAGAAAGATGGACCCAGAGGCTGTCNGCACCACATCACTCTGCCCCCAGGACAACTCTCCAAGGTAGAATTTATTAACCCCATTTTGCAAATGGGGAAAAGAAGCTCAAAGAGATCAAGGAATACTCCCAAGATCACAGAACTGGTAAATCACAGAGCCCAGTCCTCTCCCCTTCTCCCGCATAGCTCTTCACTTTTGGCAGTGGGGGTGCTCTAAATCTCTAGATTCAGTCACTTCTGCCGTTTGAAAACCAGGAATTAATCCTCACGCCTATGGGAATGCTCTGAGAGCAGAGATAACTGTGCAATATATCCTTATGTATATTTTCCATGCATCTCCACTTCCACCTGGTCTAGAGCTATAAGTCAATCTCGAAGCCACTAAGCTAAATTCCCAGGGTGCTCTTAAGATAGAGAAATTCCAGCAGTAAATAGCAAAGCTGTTAGGCGAGATTAAACTTGCCAAAGTGATTTGAGCAGAGCTGAGAAAAGTGGACCCCCTTGAAATGATATGCTATCGGCCAACAGTAACATAACCCTGGAAACGAACCATTCAGTTATTATTCAACACTCGGAACACATGGTAGGAAGACTCGGCCAAAACCTCTCATCAACAGAGGGCGTGGAAACTGTGAGCTGCTCTTAATTTACTTTTCACTCTCTCTCTCTCCATTTCTTTTTTTCACCAATGAAATAATCACGTGGGGGAATTCCCTGATTTTGACGTTTGAAATCTACGGGGTCTGTCTGAAAGTGACTAATGAGAGTGCAGGCCCTGAGCTCAAGATGGCGATCGGAGGGAAGAAAGGGAACCCAGGAGAGTACGGCAGCCGGAGTCACAGGGGCTCAGATGAAGGATGCAGGTGGGGATCATCGCAGACATGGGGAGGCAATCGGGTCTCATTCATTTTTTTCCTACAACAGCTGAAAAATGGAAAGCAAATGCTGTGGGGGGGACTTAGTTTTTCTAGGGAACTGATAAAGTTTTTTAAAAATCCTGACACTTGCTTAGGCAGGTCAATTTGTTGTTTGTTTCTGACTTAAAGGTCTGAGGGCTACACAGGCTGCCATCCCTTCTTGAAGGCTCTTTGGTTTCGGCTAAACACAAACAGTTCCAAGCAAACACTGCACACTCTGGCCTGTTTTTACAACCCTCTATCTTCGTTTTGAAGAAGGTGATGTTGTGATAAGTATTCACTTTAGCTTATAATCCTATGGCCAGGTGGATGATTGAATTACAAAATCATTCAGACGTCTGGGACAACTCTAGGAAGGCAGCCTGGCCTGTTTGCTTCTCTTTTCAGCCCGTGTTTTGTATGGTCACCAGCATCGTGTCTTAGAATAACTGAGAGCTCTCCCCATTTGCTCAGCCTCTGTCTCCCAGTCTGGGCCAGGGGCCCGAGCCCTGTGTACACCAAGGCTCCCAGGAAGGCTGTCGCTTGCTGTGAGCCGTCCCTCTGGGCCTGACTTGTTGTTTTCTCTCCTGGAGGCTTGGAACGTCCTTTTGTAATAGGCAAGAACAAACCTGACTTCGCGTGAAGTCTATTTCTTTTATTTAAACCCTTGTGCGCTGTTGCTTATGCTGAGTCATGCTGACTCTGCACCTTTTGTAAAAGAATGCTGCCTACAGCCTGAATATACAGAAGCCTATTCTCAAGGCTCTGATCTTTAAAGGTATAACTCTTTTCCATTCATATGGAGATAAAAAGTTTCAGCAAAGAGTAACATTTTCCTTCTTGGAGGTTTATGAGTATCTTGACCTGACCAAGGTGGACAGCTGCAAGAACAAAGGATTCCAAACCAAAAAGTCTGCAACAACCAATCACACCCCTCCCTCACCTTGCCTTTCAAAATGCTTTGCTGAAGCCTCATGGAGTTTTTTCAGAGTTTTGGGAGGGATACATGGCCCTCCAATAAACCTTTCTCTGCTCCAGACTGTTTCCATGAGAGTTTTCCTGTCTTTCCTGAAGGAAAGTGCTTCCAAAATATGAAGTTATGCCATTTCATATGCATCTGGGTCTTTGGCCTATGTTTTTCATCTGGATTATTTCTGTAATCATAAGAGGTAGGATTTATTTGAAGAAAACCAGTAACTGAGACATGGTGATTGCCTTCTTCAGTCCTCAGCTTTCTGGCCATCATTTAACCTTTGGGTTACTACTGCATCCTGCTCTCCTCGTGTAGAAAAGGTTAAACAGTTACCCGTTCATTGCTCACCCATTTTCAAACATCTGTTCAGTAGTAGCTTTGTCCAGATTCCAGATAAATAAAGCCTATTAACGTCACAGGGAGATTAGCAGATCCCTAGGTGTTTGAACGCTTCACTAGTGACATATCTGGGAAGGCTGTGAGACCATCCCAGCACACTGTAACATGACTCGGTGGAGAGGCCCCCAGTTGGCAGAGATGAGTGGATAACCAGTCACTGACACAACCACCCTCTCTGAACCCTTGCCAAGCACCCACCCTGCCACGGGGCAGAGAGGAGTCCCACATTTACAGGTCAAGAGACCAAAATGAGGCAATACCCTTCCTTTGATTGGACTTCCCTGGTGGCTCAGATGGCAAAGTGTCTGCCTACAATGAGGGAGACCCAGGTTCAATCCCTGGATAGGGAAGATCTCCTGGAGAAGGCAATGGCAACCCACGCCAGTATTTCTGCCTGGAAAATCCCATGGACAGAGGAGCCTGGTAGGCTACAGTCCATGGGGTTACAAAGAGCTGGACACGACTGTGTGACTTTACTTCCTTTGATTAATTTGCATCTGGAACTGACACAGGGCCATTCAAGAGAATGAGTGGTGGTGACCTGCCCTGTGGGAAAGATGACTTTCTGTGTAGTCTGAAGAATTTTCCTGGGAGGCAAGGGTCTGGAATGGCAGTTCCCACTGCCCCCTCCCCTCCACTGAGGTCTGGCGTCACCCACCAGGCATGGCGTCCTGATGGAGTTTCAGTCTGGAAGGCAGCGTCCTTTCCAGTGGCCTGCGTCGGCCTCCTCTGCTAGGCCCTGACGGGGAGGTCTTTAAAGTGCTGCAGACAGAGGGTCCGTGGACACATGGGCACTTCAGCAGGGGAGGAAGAAGCTCCCCCACTGCACCAGGGTAGGCGAGTCAGGGAGCGCAGGGGCCAGGGTAGGGTGGCTTTTCTCATGCATCTTAGTGGAGACTGCACAATAGGGAGGAGAGGGAACCCCAGACAGGCCCACTTCCTGTGCCCACCCATGTCCCCATTCCACCTCCCCGAGGTCCAGCAGGGGCATGGCTCTCCTCACCAGGGCTCAGTGGTTCCTTCTCTTAAAGGGCCTGGAGCGTATATCTAGACAAGACTCTAATCTGAAAAGAAACAGGTCCTCCCAGTTCGCAGCAGCCCTATAACCAGAATGCGGAAGCAACAAGTGTCCACTGACAGAGAAACAGATAAAGAAGATGGGGTACATATGTGCAATGGGGTGTCATTCCATCCCAGAGAAGAATGGAATAAGGCCATTTGCAGCAAGAAAGATGGACCCAGAGGCTGTCGCACTAAGTGAAGTTAAACCAGATAGAAAAAAAGACAAATGTCAAATAATATTGCTTACACACGGAATCTGAAAAAAAAGATACAAATGAACTTATTTATAAAACATTAATAGACCCACAGTCCCAGAAGACAAAATTATGGTTACCAAAGGGGAGGGATGGGAAGGGATAAATCAGGAGTCTGGCATTAACAGATACACATTACTATATACAAAATAGATAAAAGCAAGAGCCTCCTGCATAACACAGGGACTATACTCGATATTTTATAAAACCTATAAGGAAAGAGAATCTGAGGAAGACTCTGAAAATATATCTGAATGGCCCTGTTTACACTTGAAACTAACACAACATTGTAAATCAACTGTATGTCAATAAAAAATAAAAATAATAAAAATAAAGCAAAACCAGGTTTTAAAAAAACCTCAAAGGTTCCTGGGGCTTACCTGATGGCTCAGTGGTAAAGAATCCACCTGTAATACAGGAGACATGGGTTTGATTCCTGGGTGGTGAAAGAAAAGAGAACACACTCCAATATTCTTGCCTGGGAAATCCCATGGACAGAGGAGCCTGGAGGGCTACAGTCCATACGGTCGCAAGAGAGGCAGACACGACTGAGTGACTAGGCGTGCATCTGGGAGGAGACACAGAAGACACGGGCCCACCAGCCCCAGGAATGTGGGCATAGCTTTCATGTCCACTTGCTATGGGACCTGGAGCACCTGAGCCACGGGTTTGTCATCGGAGAGAAGTGAATTCCAAACAGCCTCCTGATCTGACATTCTGTGACCCTTGTGTCAGTGTTGTGCCAAAAGCATTCACCCCAGTAAGATAAATATGGGAGAAATCCTTCTATTAGGATTTCTGCTTCAGGTGAGCCACAAAGGGAGTTCATTCCTTCAGCCTCAGAAGCAAACTTGTCTGCTGTTTCCATTTGTCAAAAGCCTCCCAGGCCAACAGACTTATCAACAGGCACTGGGAAGCCAAGATTTCTCCCCGAATTCCAGACACAAGAGAGGGGTGTGCAAGCAGGCAAGCAGCTGAGCTCTTAGACCCAGCGAGCAATTGAACACAGTCAGCCTCCCCAGTTCAAAGGAAACCCATGTAACAGACCAGTATCTGTAAGTACCTACATTAGAGATTAATGTGGTGACAGATTCGGGCTTTTTGGTGTCTGGGTTTAAAACCACGTCTCATGAATCTCGCTCACAGAATGTTTGTCAGGGAGTGTTTGCAATGACTGATTTTCACCCATTATCAGAGTCGGTATTTACCTGTGAAGAAAACCAGGGGTCAGACCTGGCCAAGGGGGTGCTCAGCCAGTGATACGCCCTAGAAAGTCCTGGAGTTTTTCCTTTTCTGTAGACATGTTGCCTAGCCTCAGGTGAGCAGAAAGCACCCACAATGACTTCATCAGTTAGCTCTGAGTGGTGTCACTGTTCTCTCCTGCTCAGAGCAGCAGGCCTGTTGCGTAAGCACACTTTCCGTGTCTGCTGACCTTTCTTTCTTTGCCTTCTCTTTCCTTTCAGAAAAGAGAAGTGAAGTCGCTCAGTCGTGTCCAACTCTTTTCGATCCGTGGACTGTACCCACCAAGCTCCTCCATCCATGGGATTCTCCAGGCAAGAATACTGGAGTGGGTTGCCATTTCCTTCTCCAGGGGATCNTAAAACCCAGGTCAAATCACAGGCCTCCACATCTCCATCCTCTGAATGCCCAGAGGGGTGGCCTGCTTTGGAGCGCCTAGCATTGGTTTTCTGCCCTCGCTGGAGGCTCTCCCAACTCACTCACCATTGCTTTTTTAGAATCACCCCCAAAGCCCATGACCTACACTCCCAACTTGGTCGTGGGGTCCGCGTCTGTGGGAGCCCAGTCTAAGATGGACCCATTGACAGCAGGTATAAGTCACTACACAGGCGTGAGATACACAAAAAGCGCAGATACGAACCCCACATGGTCCGGAAAATGCAGAGTTATTAAAAATCTCTCCACTGACTGGGAAAAAAGCTCAGACCTGGCACAATGGCAGACCAGTTGTAAAAACAGTTTAAAGTTATTTGCATTCTTCCAGCCTTGCCCCCGAAAATGCAATGCTTTCCTTCCCTGTTCTGGGAAGACTGACTTCCTGAATTCTTATGTCCCTTGATCTTTTCAGACTTTGCCGCTGTAGGATAAGTTCACGTGTGTAGCTCAGAATCCTGTGTTCATCCAGCTCCCAGGCATCACCCACAGAAGAGTCAAGCTCTCGGCATGTGGCACGTACGGTGACCAGGACGGCAGGTGTCCACCCTGGGAAGTGGACCCTGAAGGCAAAACGAAGGCTAAAGTTAAGAACTGAAATGCACATAGGATGGGGTGCGTAAGAAATCCATTGTGTATAAGCCAATCTGATTTTTTTTTTCTGTGTAAGATTAATGGACACAAACGACTCCTTATATAATGACCCAGCCTTGTTCAAGTGCTCTTCTCATCCCTAGAGGGCAGGGGCTGGCCTGGGTTCCTTGCTTTTTCCTTCATAGCATCTGCTCAGTGAAAAACCACCTCTAATTGCATCTGTGTTCTTCTCCAGAACGTCATCTTCCTGAGACGTGATGCAGTTCTCAACCCACCAACTTCACACCCATTCATGAGACACTGGTTGAGTGAAAGAAGGATGGATGGATGGATGGATGGATGGATGATTTCCAACTGGTTTTCTCTCTGTCTCACTAGTGTTAGGAACCCTTTCCCCCCAGGGATCTGCCTCCTCTGTTAAGATGGTCATATTTTAAAGAAAGAAAGTTTGGAGAGAGATTTAAGTTTATACTTGTTTTTATACAGTCTGAGAGTTTGTCTTCTAATAAAAGAGTTTAGCACATTAATTTTGCCATATTAACTGACTTGCTTGGTCTTGATTCTGTCATCTTAGTTTATGATTTTATGTTTTATGTTTCTCTCATGTTTCCAATTTATTTCCTTGCTCCTTTTGGCCATATTGCTTAAGCGATGGTTGCTCTCTTTTTCCTTTATGATTTGTATATTTTCCACGCCTTTATAGCAACAGTAACGCCTAAGTTTATAACTGTAATGCCTAAAAATATGTAATAATATATTTTTCCATCAACACTTATACACTGCATCTCCTAACTCCTACACGTAGGATCAAAGAGTTGGCATGTAGTGCATTACTAAATGGAGCTTCCCAGGTGGGTCTACTGGTAAAGAATCCTCCTGCCAAGGCCGGAGACACAGGCTAGATCCTTGTATCAGGAAGATCTTCTGGAACAGGAAATGGCAACACAGTCCAGTATTCTTGCCTGGGAAATGCCATGGGCAGAGGCGCCTGGCGGGCTACAGTCCATGGGGCCACAAAGAGCTGGACACAACTGAGCAAATGAGCACTCATCCCGTTAGTTACTAAGTACCTTTCCCCACCTCCATTCCAAGACTTGTTGAGGTCATTAAGAATTTGAAATGCATACATTTATCTTTAAATTATTTCTATATTTTAGTCTGATTATTCTTTACATTAAACTCTATGCCTGTGCTATCATTAGCTGTACATTTCCTGGGATTAAGTTTATACTTTATCTTCACCCTTATTGCTTTCCATATTTAATTGCTGCTCATCTTTCAGGAAGGCTTCGGGGGTGAATTTTGCTGTAGGGCGTCATGGGCCTTCCAGTTATGGGAATGCTATGATGAGGCCACAGTGAGTGTTGGGAAGTGGCAGTTTTAGATATTAGGATCATACGTTTCCCACCTAAACTCAGCAGCTGACGCTCCAATGACTGGCATTTCATGCTGCAGAGAATCTAAATGCTGGCCTGTTTCCTTCTGTCTTGTTTTGGCAGCATTTAGACCTCTTTGCAGCATGAAATGCCAGTCACTGGAGCATGTTCCTGGAATCTACCTGTGTTCCTGGAATTTTGAACTTTTCAGAAAGACGTTGATATGGCTAGTAATATGCTCCTTAAAATCCAAAATGCAAGTGGCTTTACTTTCTTTTTCCTAATTACAGAAGTAATGCTGCTGCTGACAAGTGCTCAGTTGTGTCTGACTCTTTGCAACCCCATGGACTGTAGCCCACCAGGCTCCTCTGTTCATGGTATTTTCCAGGCAAGAATACCTGAGTGGGTTTCCATTTCCTCCTCCAGGGGATCTTCCTGACCCAGGGATCAAACCCAGGTCTCTTGCGTCTGTTGCATTGGGAGGCCGATTCTTCACCACTTGAAGCCACCTGGAAAGCCCACAGAAGTAATAAATGTGCAAATTTCCTCAGGAGCCAATCTACTGTTTACTCATTAATGTATATATTTACTCATGTATATATGTATATATATATATATTTTTAACTTATGTATTATTTATTTGACTGCGGCAAGTCTTAGTTGTAGCACTTAGAACCTTTTAGCTGGGGCATACACAATCTAGTTCCCTGACCAGGAATTGAACCCAGGCCCCCTGCTTTGGGAGCTTTATGTCTTAGCCACTGGACAATAGGGAAGTCCCTACTATTTATTCTTTTGATTAAAAACAAAATTTACACATGTTTTGGTTTACCTTGTTCTCTTTTCTGTAAAGAATGTCCTCAGATGGCTTAGAGAATGTGGAGTGGCTCTTCCAGAGCTGGGATCCTGGAACCCATGCAGTTTCTTGGGAGGCACCTCTGTTAGGAGCAGCGTGGGGTAGGAGACTGCAGAACTGTGCCTAAAGCCTCCCTTTTGCCTTCCGTCGCTTCCTGAGGTCGAGACCCTGCTCCCATCCAGATCCCCTTCTCTCATGGCCTCCAAAGCAGCTCCCCACCTCCTTGAGGTGCCTGTCCTCTGATCTGTTTCAGGGACGTGTCTATATCCGATGTTGGAAAACACCAACGCTGCAGCCAAAATGGACCAGAGCCTTTGGTCTGGAGACACAGCTGGCCTCTGGGAAAACCCAGGCGAGCACGTTAGCTGGGTATTCCTCTTCTCTGGAAAAAGAGCTCACTTTCTTTGCAGGTTTTAATTAACTTATAACAGCAGATTCTATCTGATGTTCTTGGCAAATTTAAATTAGGAATATTTTGTTATTTTACACGTCTTCCAGAAAGAGACCTCTTACTGTTCTTCAGTTGCTGAGTCACGTCTCACTCTTTGTGACCCCCATGGACTGCGGCATGTCAGGCTTCCCTGTCCTTCACTACCTCCCGGAGTTTGCTCAAGCTCACGCCCATTGACTGGCCATGCTATTTAACCATCTCATCCTCTGCCGCCCTCTTCTCTTTTTGCCCTCAATCTTTCCCAGCATCAGGGTCTTTTCCAATGAGTTGGCTCTTTGCATCAGGTGGCCAAAGTATTGGAGTTTCAGCTTCAGCATCAGTCCTTCCAGTGAATATTCGGGGGTGATTTTCTTTAGGATTGACTGGTTTGACCTCCTTGCAGTCCAAAGGACTCTGAAGAATCTTCTCCCACACCACAGTTTGAAAGCGTCTGTTCTTTGGCACTCAGCCTTCTTTATGGCCCAACTCTCATATCTGTACATGGCTACTGGGAAAACTAGAGCTTTGACTAGGCAGAATCTTGCCAGCAAAGAGACCGTATATTTCTAAGTTTTGTCCCCTTGGCACTCTCTATGTTGTTAGAAAATAATACAGGTACAAACCTAAGGGGGTCACTTGTTTCTACAGTGAAATGATGAACAAAATATAAACCCAGCATTGTAAATCAGCTATTCTTAAATAAATAATTTGTCTAAATGTTTTAAAAAGAAAGTATACGATATAAGAGATTTTGCACGACAGACATTTGAGTGTAATATTTAATTCTTTTTTTCCAGAGACCTGGGGAAGGGTCTTGACCCATCTACCGTTTGTTTTTCTGGACAGCTTCCTGACATTCCCAGGGAGAGAAAGAAACTGACAAGGGATTAGGAGGACGCTTGCCACAGGTCCTCCATCCTAAGGTGGGGGGAGGGAGCGGGCAACACCTGATTTATCAACGCTCGTTTTCCCTGCCTGGGCCAAGTATCGCTGAGCAAACAGAGAAAGGGAAAGCCATTCTTCACCTTTTCCAGAAATGTATTTTTGTTTTGGTCAATTTCCCAAATAAATTATGGTCTTGTCTTACGGCTGCATGTGGAATTCTTGAGTCTTATTTAGTACATTTTAAAGCTGGGCAAAACCCAAACAAATCTACAATGTTAAAAAAAAAATGTTGGCCAAATTGAATGCTGGATTTTTTTCATTGTTCCATTGGCTCCAGTTGGAGCTTAATCATCGTGACCTTTCAGCCCATGGTGCCTGCTTCAAGAGGCAGCACAAATCAGAATTTCCAGAGTCTGGACGTCTTGTTTTCCTGTAACTCATTAAGCATTTCCCCATGTGCTATGACAAATGCTTCTGCCCGCCAGGAACTTTAGATCATGTGTGCGTGTCCCTGTTTTACTCAGCAGATTAATTCTTAGGATAGACAAGCTAATGACGCCTTGTGGTTTCAAAACTTTATTGTTATTATTTGTGTAGGGCATTAAAAAAAACTGTAGACAGGTTATTAAGAGGATGCTGAGCAATGAAAACATGATTAGACTTTATTATTGTTTATGGTACACAGATGTTATACAGTGCAATCATCCCAGTGGGTTAGTAGTAATGTCAGATACCAAACTCTCACTTTGCCTTGTAGATTTTGAATCTAAATTTTTTTCACTAAAATTGAAATATACTGAACAAATGTTGTATGCCTGGGCAAAACATCAGCTCTCAATAAAACAACATTGCTTGATTAAGACTTATGACATACTCGAAGACCAACACAAAGCTTCGGCTACTGTTGGAAATTCTTGCCTGGGAGAAAAAGGGTATATTTTGTGTACACATTTTGATTTTATAGAGTGTCCTATTTGGAAAAGAGACTAATAATGTATACATCCATGATGAAATAAATCATGCCAGCAGATATACAGTGGGACAATTTTTAAGAAAGCTTTTGTTTTTAATGAAAAGAAAGCAAGGCAAAGCAAACCTTGAAAAGCATTAAAATGTACTGCAAAATTAGTCCTGGTCAAATGATGGCTCCATTAGATATTAAACCACGTCATAAAACAAATAACTGAAGGAACAAGGAACTAATTTTTTTAAAGGCATATGAAGCTACAGAGAAATAAACCAAAGAAACATTATTATTACTATACAGAAGAATTCCGTATATAATAAGCATTCCATTTAAGGGAGAGAAGGGTTTTCTAACGAATGATGTTGGGATGGCTTGTCAGTTACTTTGAGAAAATGAATTAGAACAAAATCCAACACGGACTGAATTTACCGACCCCTTCCTGCCTTTTGGTTCTCTGTTGACTTGGCCAGTGGAGGGAGACAGGAAAGAGAGAGGAGAGTGCACGTAGGGAGGTGTCCCCCAGTCCTCCAGACTGGGTGACGGCTGGACCAGAAGCAGCTTCCCTGTTCTGACACTCACAGCTTGGGCAAGGAAGGCTTTCCAGACAACTATCTTGCCTGGAAAATTCCAGGGAAAGAGGAGCCTGGCAGGCTACAGTTCATGGGATTGCAAAGAGTCAGACACGACTGAATGACAGCGCGCACACACACATAGGTTCAGGAAGCTGCTTGTCGTTGCCCCTTTAGGGTAGGAATGAGCCTAGCTCCCAGCCACTGCCAGGCTCTCATTGGTTTCCCTCAGCCCCGCTAATGCTGTTCTGATGATCGTTAAGCTCCCGTCAGTGACCCGGTTCTAACAGACCATCTGTTTCCTCCTGTGCCCTGCGGTGCAGTCACTAAGCTTCAGCCTCACATGCAATTTTGGAATTTGCATTTTATCTTTTCATCCAGGACTGAAGAGATTGACTGTTTGGTTCATGTTTAGCAGACATGCAAATAAGTGTTCACTGTGGACGAACAGCAAAGGGCACTCTGCCCCCTGGCACATCTGGCAGTGTCTGGAGACATTTCTGGTTGATACAAGTGGGGGTGGGGGAGGCAAGAAGCTGGTGGCATCTAGGAAGTGGGGGCAGGGATGGTGTTGATCACCCTGCAGTGC
>SJYW01048904.1:45320-144096 GCA_006410735.1 Raphicerus campestris | reverse complement strand
TTATCTTTGGTCTTAATTGTTATGATAAATATCAAAACAATTTGAGAGTCATCTTAAGGCATGGGCAACTTGTTTTATACAAAGAAGTTTAGCTGGTTTAATCCAGAGACAGGCGCTGGTCATGCTGGGCACATGCCATCTCAGTCCTCCCTTAGAACCAGGGCCTCTGACCCAGGTCTTCCTGTGGGGGTTGGTTTGTGCTGCACTTGGCAAATGAGCAAAGCATAATATTTCCAATAGATGCTGAGACAGACCAATCAAGCCAGTCCATCCCAAAGGAAATCAACGCTGGCTATCCACCGGAAGGACTGCTGCTGAAGCTAAAGTTCCAGGGTTTTGGCCACGTGATGCGAGAGCCTCGTCATTGGAAAAGACTCTGATGCTGGGAAAGACTGAGGGCAGGAGGAGAAGGGGACGACAGAGGATGAGATGGTTGGAGGGCATCACTGACTCAATGGACATGAGTTTGAGCAAACTCCAGGAGACATCGAAGGACAGGGAGGCCTTGCGTGCTGCAGTCCATGGGGCTGCAAAGAGTCAGACACCACTGAGCAACTGAGCCAAAGCAAATCCTAAATTGCTAACAAATCCATTTTAAGAGACCTCTTGACATATTTGAATGCATTTCAACTGCCACATACTATACAATAGAGGGGACTTTGAAAGACAGTTTCAAGTTTAGGAATGAAACAAAAAAAGCTGTCTTCCCCATTAGTTTTCTATTTTTTCAAGTTCTCCATAAGCAATAATGTAGGGAAAATAAATAATGAATTAATTCATCCGAGAGATATTTAATAAGTGACTGTCAGGGGCTATCTGGCAAGAGGACTCAGTGCTGAGTCAGGTAATCTTCCAGCCACGTGGAGTTTACCTTCTAGTGGGCCACAGAGAACAAATAAACAGGTGAGTGGAAGGTCACAATACCTGGAGCGACCGAAGCCTGAAACAGTGGCCTGGGAGAACGGGACAAGGATGGAACATCTATTTCATGAGAAATCAGGCCTCTGTGCAGAGGTGACATATGAAATGAAGCTTGAGTACTGAGAAGAGCTAGCCCGTCAGAGATCTGGGGAAGAACAGCGGAGGCAGTGGAGGGAGGAGGGGAAGCATGTGCCAAAGCCCTGAGACGGGAACAAAGGCGGCCTCTCCGGAGGGACAGAGAGCAAGCAGGAAGGAGGAGCATCTGATGGGAGTTGGGAGATGAGGACAAAACCAGTGAGACCCTGGACACAAGACCAGACGCACCGGGGTTTGGAGGGAAACCAGGACCCCATCAAAGGGCAATGGGAGTCCATCAACAGGTGAATGGATAAACGTGGGGTCCATCCAACTGAGGGAGTAGAGGAAATCCTGCCACTGCTGCAGCATGGATGGGGCTTGAGGACATTGCCTGCCGTGAAACCAGCCAGTCACAGAAAGACACGCTCCATGACTCCACCTCTGTGAGATGCCAAGGGCAGTCAGCGTCATAGAGATGCAGAGTGGACGGTGGTTGCCGGGGGCTGGGGGAAGGGAAATGGGGAGTGAGTGTCCGACGGGGATAGAGTTTCAGTTTTGCAAGACGAAAACATTCTGGAGACCTGTTGTACCACAAAGTGAGTATACTTAATTCTACTAGACTGTGCACCTAAAAATGGTTAGGGTAGTAAGCTTTATGCTACACTTTTTCC
This sequence comes from Raphicerus campestris, assembly GCA_006410735.1. NCBI lineage: Eukaryota > Metazoa > Chordata > Mammalia > Artiodactyla > Bovidae > Raphicerus > Raphicerus campestris. Next base: position 142,426 of record SJYW01048904.1, on the reverse strand, counting down.
CAGGCGGCGTGGTGGTAAAAAACTCGCCTGCCAGTGCAGGAGATGCAAGAGCTGCAGGTTCAATCCCTGGGGAGATCCCTTGGAGGAGGAAATGGCAACCAATTCCAGTATTCTTGCCTGGAAAATTCCATGGACAGAGGAGCCTTGTGGGCTGCAGTCCATGGGGTCACAGAGTCGGACAGGACTGAGCACACACACTATGCTTGGCTTACCGCAACAGAAAATATATTTTCAAGAGCTCCCTGATAATAGGGAACTGTGGTGCATTCTGAGCAGGAAACATCTACCCTTAGATCTTGAAACACAATTAGTTGAAGAACACCTGGCTCGACTCCTAAAACTTCTTGAAAATCTAAAGTCTAATACAAAGACCTCTGTGAACGGACAGCTATAAGAGAAATACACAGTGGGGCGAAAATGGCAAAGTCATTAGTCATGAAAAACATAGAAAACCGCTTTGAAATTCAAGATTCCATTCACGGAAGACTCAAGTATTTGAAATAAGAAATCGAATTGTGTACATGTGATACCATCATAAAATACTCTGCAAAATTACTGAAGAGGTACTCAATAAATCGTTGTCAAATGAATGAGCAAAATTAGAAGGCTTTATTAGGAAGTTAAGAAAAAAGAAGACAAATGAAACGGAGAAACACTGTGTTGTATTTTACCGATACAATGTGATTCCAATTAAAACAGAGTCTATTTTTTATAACTTAGCCAAGTGATGATAAATTCATTCAGCGCAATAAAACAGCTGGAGATGGGGGTTTTCCACAAACCTCAGAAAGCCAAAAGCTCAGGACTCCTCCTTCTCTCTGGTTCTTCACAAGGGGCGCCTAGACATTTTGTGTTTATGATTTTGCCTTCTTTTTCTAAAAAATGGTCTCCAAATTGTGTAAGCTTTCTCTTCCATAGAACCTGGAATCTTCCCTGTGTAGATCTATTAAGTAGAGGAAATGAACTGAAGCTTAGCCTTTTAAGGAGACAGAGTATTAATCCCTGCAAAATGAAGGTAAAAATGAATGGGTAAATATGCATAGTAGACACAGTATAACAGGTGATTATACAACCTTCTGAAAACAAAAGGGTGAAGATGAACTGTAATGTAAACAATGCTGGGATAATGTAGTAGCAATCTGGAGAAAAACTAATTTACATTCATACTTTATACCATAATCTCCAAATAAAGAAGGTGGTCATTACAAGCATATTCATAGAGAAAAATCAGCAGTAAATATCCTGTCTTTGAAGAAATGACAAATAGTATCATCTTTCAACCTTAAAGGACATGGGAAGCAAACTGATGAGCAATTCATTTTTTAAGAAAATTCTTACTATATTGATTAAAATAAAAGGGCTAGACTTAAATATATAGGGTGTCCTTGGGGGGTGGTGTGTGACGTTGAGCAAAGGAGAGTGGGCAGAACTAATGGGAGGTTGCCAGCTCTCATAAATGCTTTAAGTAAGAAAATGGTGGTTTCCCATATCTTAAAAAATAATCCATATTCCATCCTACGGTTCTATTAAGATTCTGCCTGTCAGGACTAGATGCTCTTAAACGTCAAAGCCAGAATGAAGATGTCCATTACCTGCATATAAACGATGAGATCTTGGCAGGCGATATTTAAACATCAAAAAGAGTGCTCTTTGAATTCCAAATAAAAACTGAAATCTTAACTTTCATTTGCTTAAAAGAGTTTTCTTTCTTCCCTCTCAGTTTAGAGACCCACTCTACATCAAATACAATGTTACTTTCCACTTGGGGAGAAATATGGCTCGGCATGATTTTAGACTTTCTAACTTCAACCTTTGGAGCCAAGTTCCAGTCAGGAAATGAATTTTATAGCACAATTAAAAGTAGAGTGGGAACACTGTGAAATCCTTAACAATCTTCTGCTCCATCACACACCCCTTCATCTCACCAGTCAGACGGGACTGTCTCCAGTCCCCAGCCACCCCAGAGGCTGTGTTCATTGCCTGTATATCTCCACCTGAGTTCATGCTCCTGGAATTACAAGATGGAGCCCTTTAGGGTAGATTTTACAGAGTGTACTATTTATAGAATGAGCCCTTCAATACTACAAATGAAACAGAGGGCTTTGAGCACATATTCAAGAGCATTTAGCTTCATTTTCTACTTAAAGTTTTTTTTGCAGTTTTTTAAATCAAGTGTATAAGTTTGTTTGTGGTGTGGATGTGCTTTTCAGGACTCTCTTGAAGTGATTCCACCGTGGTTCATCACATCCACCTCGAGGGAATCAGTACAGATTTCTGGAATTTTCACACGAAATCAGTACGTAGCACAGGGCTGACATATGGTAAGCATTAGATAGCTTCCAGCTGCTGTTACTATTACTTTCGCTATTGCTATTATTTTTATTTTTATGATGTGGGGCGCATGTGTTTTCTGAGACCTAGCCAACAAGGGAGGAAGTTCTAGAGGTGGATCAATGGGCTCAGACCGAATATTCTGGAAAATGGTAATCTTTACGTAGTGGTTCCAAAGACACCGATGAAAGATGAACATCAAGGGTAAGATTTAGTCATACTCAGAAAATGCTTTGCAGCCCACGGAACATACACGGTTATACTTTATGAAAGAGACACAGTTCATGGCCTGAGATAACGAACTCATAACATCCCAAGTTAAATATATCGTAGGCGGGATTTGGGTTATAAACAGCACGCCACGTTCGGAGGTGTTTTTGTGATGGGTTTTAATCCCAAGTTGGCCAGGGTACAGCTGGGGAAACATATGGGGGTGGGAGGCTAGAAATGGAAGGCTGCAAGGAAAAGAGGAGAGGAAAAGAAATTTTTTAACTCCTCGTTTTTAAGAGAAGATGAGAATGAGGAAGGAAACAGCTAGCCCGGAGCTGGCGAGATTATGGCGTTGGCTCCCATGCTTCACCTCCCTCACAGCCGCACGTGACTTCCTAATGGCTTTGCACGCAGCTTGGCTGAGGGGGTGTGAGCAAAATGCGTGATGCAAGCAGAAGCTTGAGATATCCTCGTGTGGCCGAGCTCCCCATGATCTTCTGTGGTCACACAAGCATGGGCCCAGGCTTCGTTTCTGTAGCATAAGAAACCAGCTCAGTTGCAGTCCCCCTGGACCAGCCAATGGCCAGTGAATCCAAGACATGGGCTCCCAGCCACAGTAAACAGGTCTGCCTAAATGGTGACCACTATAATGAACAGACAACAATAATTCCCCATCTTATCTCCTAAATATTCCTGAAACCTCCCAGTGACCCCCACCTCTGCAGTTATCATCAGGACCATCCAATCACTGAAATAACTATTTATTCCCCATTCTATTCTAAGCTTCACGCCAGCTGTCAGGCCCCAGCAGCGAGAAAGCCGGGTGAGCTGCCGAGAGACTCATCAGTGTATCTACAGATACTCGAGCTCATCTAGTGCCAAGTTGGCATTCAATGCCTATTTCTCACTATATCCTGCCCTACTGAACCCTCCTAAGACACTTCAAGCTGTTACAGGGTCTTTTTAACATCAGTCAAGGCTCCTGCCCTTCAGCAGCACCCGCCTCCTTGCTCCCATCAACCTTGTACTTCCTGGTCACCATGCTTCCTCTTAGTACAAAGACTTTGCACTTTCTATTCCCTCTGCTGAGAATACTGTTCCCTCCAGTCCTCAGCTGGCTAACTCCCTCTTTAACAAGCTTAACAAGTTCAAGTTCCCTCTTACAGGCTCTCAATTGTGTGCTCTACTCCTCTGTCCTACTGAATGCTTTACAGGACAATGATTAAATCAGCATCTGTACCTCCCCTTCCCACAACTTCTACCCTATGGACTGTGTTACATTTCCAACGACTAGTTGCCCTGCCCAGTAAATCTTTATGGAATGAATGTCTGCTGTAGGTGCTGTTTCACAGGTAAAGAAACAAGAATCAGAAAGGTCACATAACTTGCCCAACATCACATATTGATGTAGAAGTCGGAATTCGAATCCAGAGTCCACATTCTCAGGCTTCTTTACACCACTGGGACCATGCACCTAGAAAGATCTGGCACCCAAGCCTCCACCCTCATTGCAAACCTGAGCTGATTGCCTCATCTCGATTGCCTGGCAGGCAGGCAACCAAGCACAGAGGCACGGGCCTGCAAACAAGCTTCCCTTGGTCAGAATGTTCATCACTGCTATGTCCACAACTGCTCCACATCCAAGGACTGGGAGAACAGAGACGTTTCTCTGTATTTCCTCAAACTTCCCTGGCCTTTACTTTTTATTAGCTCAAAGAAAAATCTCAACCATGCAGGAATCAGCAGCTCATGAAATGGTTTATCTTTGCTGGTGCAGAGAGAGGCCGTGGTGGTCAGATTTCTATTAAAAGTCAGGCAACAGTCCTGAGGCGACTGAGGACGTGATTAATGTGCTGACATCGTGATAGATGATAAACATAATAGAGCTTGAAGGAAATTAATGATATTTTGAATCTTTAATAATGGTACGTAACTATCTAAAAGATATCTCCATCACAGTGCACTGCTTTTAAAAGCAAAGGGTGCTCTGATGACAACAGTGTAAAAACTCTGCACGTGTGGACGCCTGTGGACAGGGTTAGCGGGGAACAGAAAATGAAAATTAAATTTGTCAGAGGGGTAGGACTGGGCTTGAGCCTTTACTTTCGTTTCCTTTCATAGTATCACGATGGGGTTTTGTGCCACAAATTCTTTTACAAAGAAAACACGGAGTGGAATGCTGCCTTTCTCAAAATACATGTATGTTTTGCATGAGAATATAGAAATTAAGTTAATTGATGCCCTTTTCCCCTCCGTCCAGCAACAAAACCCTTCTCTGTTCCATCCTGCAAATGTAAGCTACATGCAGGGTCATTGTTCTTAAGTTTTTGTCCATTAAGAGTTTGGGAAAATGCACACTCACCCCGAGAAGAAAGGGTCATATGCTGAAATGCCTTCAGGGACAATGGGTCGTTGTGGTACCCGGAGCCCTGATTAATCATCTACATCTTTGGAAAATTCAAAGTAGTCCTGAGAGAGACACCTCGAGTCAGAGGCTGCCTCCAAGGAAGAGGGGGGCATGTTCTGAGCAAATCTGTGCATCTGGAATGCCATCCAGCCTGCAGCGACCCTTTATTAAATTCCCACTTCTCACTGTGGCTTGTTTTATCTCTCACTGAAGGAAAATATTATTTGAGATCCTAAATAAAAATCCTTTGAAACTGTGATCTCAGGCTGTTACCAGCTTGTATTTATTAAAAAGCATCACTGTTTTGTGGGTGTTCCCCAATGGCTCAAGCCATAAAGGATCCGCCTGCAATGCAGGAGATGCGGGTTCGATCCCTAGGTTGGGAAGATTCCCCTGGAGAAGAAAATGGCAACCCACTCTGGAATTTTTGCCTGGAGAATCCCATGGACAGAGAAGCTGGGCAGGCTGCAGTCCACGGGGTCACAAAGTGTCAGACATGACGGAGCACGCACACACATCCCTGATCCGCATAGAGAAGTCTGTTCCCAGCAGCCACGCCTGGATCCCTGGGCTCTGAAACTGACTCACATGTGAATGTGGAGGGTTTTACTGGAAGGCTGGTTATTTAGAATGATGTCTAAGGACTTCCTCTGCACAGGTGTGTAAATCAGCCCCAGGACTGCTATATAATGATGCAATTCCCTGAGTTTACTAATAATGTCCTGACTATATTTAGTTTACTTCCTCCAAGGACCTGAGAGTGATTTCCCATGATAAGAAACTCAGCATTACAAACTAGTCCACTAGACTTTAAATTCCCTGACCGTCACGAGGACTGGCTTTGCTCTGTTAAGTATGAGCTGTTTTGATTTAAAGAACGTCTTCAAATGGTCATTTTGAAAATGCGACAAGAGGCACACAAACCGGAAGGTGGAATACAATCCACCCCGAGTTGCCTGAATGAATGTGATTAAACGAACTGACAGCTAAACGGCCTGACCCAACAGCCCCCACGGGTGCCACAACTGGTATCGCTCCTCTCCCCACATACAAGCTGATTCCTGAGCCACAGTCTGGGCTTACAGAAATGCTGGTGGCTCTTTGACAGAAAACAGAGCAGACCGCGAGCTGCTTGGGGAAGGAAAACGAGACCCAAAGAGGGACGGCCGTGGAGGGCGCGCCCTGCTCACAGCCCTTTCCAAGGTCAGCCAGGCATTTTCTGTCGTTAAAAAGGGACAAAGAGAATTCTGGAGACAGGAGAGATCTGATGGGATGATCTGAATAAAGAAGGAAAAAGTTACATCTTAATAAGAAAATTAAGGAGGGGAAAAAATAGATAGCCAGAAAGTTCTCTGTGGGGAAAAAAAGAGAGAGAGAGAGAGAGAAGCTTGTGAAAGATGCCAGAACCATTTGGGGCCTCTTTGGCCCATTTACCCAGGGAGAGGCTGCCCTGCTGTAAGGAAACACACAGAGCCTGACACGCTCACCCTTTTAAATGTCTGGATTGGGGCTTCACTTTCTTCCTCTTTTCCTCCCACAGCTTCTACCCATTCAGCCCTGGTGCAGGAAACCTGGGGGGCACTGGGGGGCTAAATGCAGCATACACCTACATTCTGATTCCAGTTTTGCTTCTGGACAAGGGTGACCACAGCCTGCTGGAGCCCGAGGGCTGCACTGCCGCAGGAGCGTTGGAGCAGATGACCACTTTACCCGCGCACAGCCTACTACCCCGTGGCAGAGCCCGATTTACTTTCTGGTGGCAGGCACTCAGCCACCCTCCGGGCGTCACGAGAGAGTCTGCACAGCGGGCGTCGAGGCTGTTCACTCTGCTCTTAAGCAGGTGGGCAGCGTCCATGCATCCGTTTCAGGCATTTCTTATGGGGATCTTTGTCTACAGGCTCTGCTGCAAAGGGAATTAGAAGACACAGTTATTCTTCAGGGGCCCATATTTGGTGACCGAAATCAGAAAGGCTTCAAGTTCTTTGGGGAAATCAGACACGGAAAACAGTTGGGAAAAACCAGCTGGTAAGAGAACAAAGCACAAGGCGACGCAGTGTCGCAGAGACGGCAGAATCGGGGCCTCGGGTCTCCGTTAACGAATGTTCTGTCGCCCCGTAGGTCTCAGTCTTCTTGTCTGATGAAGGGGAGAGCTGGACAGTGTGATCCCCGGGTACCTCCCCAGAGCACAAGTGACAGGCAACAGCATCATGCTCTTGTGAGTTTGGGAAGTGGAAGGAAAGTGTGTGCAGGGGAGTTTAAGCTACACATACGTGACAGGCGCTGGGACATGCCGTGTGGCTTATAGCTGGAAATGCTCACAGAGTAGGACCAGGAAGACCACTCGAGGCCCCTGGAGGGGGTGACACAGGAAGCCCAGGCACCCAAGATGTCCAGGGCTAGGTGTGTGGGCCACAGTGCCAGAGGGTGGGAGAGTGCTGGGCTGGATAGGTGAGGCCACGCCCTTTCCCGGTGAGGAATGTAACCTGTCTGCTTTGTCCTGTTGACGGGAGGGAGCCTGTGAGATCCCAAGGGGAGGAATGTTAGGGTGAAAGTGTGTGTGGGGGGGTCTGGCTGTCCCTGGTGGTGCGCAGCCTCGGGGCTTCTCCCTGCCCTCCCCTGAGAGGCCTCTGGTACGCCCATCACTGCAGTGTCTCCAGAGTTCGTCTGTGGTAAAAGCACCCAACAGGTAAAGAAGGCTGAGCACAACGTGGGGACCCTGCTGAGACGCCTACCAAGTGGGATTCGCCTCATTTGCCATCTTCAGGTGCAGTAAGATTTTGAGCTGTTCTTGATGCTAAACATGATGTAACAAGCTGGGGTATCAACCTAGAAAATAGAGCCAGCTTCCTTGAGAAGCCCTCCTTAAAAAAAAAAAAAAAAAAAAAATCAAGAAGCAACACAAATAAAAAACAAGCAACCATTGCAAAGAAGAGAGCATCTCCTTTTTACCCAACCCAGAAGATAAGAATGGGGAGGTTTGTGCAGCCAGACTCAGTCACTCACAGCTAGAGCTGAAGTTGTCCTCACACTCAAGGGAAAGCTAAAGAAAAAGAGAAATGCATCTTTAAACTCAAGTGCTGTTTTCAGGGGAGGGGTCTCAGTGTCAAGCTGGAGGGTACCATTTGTTTCTCCACTTTTGCAGCATTTACAGTTTTCACTATAAAGACGAGATGAATCGGTGACAACATCGCAAAGAAAATGATCTAAATGTTAGCCGAAGCACTGGCTGATGTTCTATTGGCTTCCTTAGAATTATCTTCCGTGACAGAGAACGGCATCCTCTAAAAGCTTACCATCATGCTCCTCATCTCCTTTACCCATCCGCCCATCAACGGGCACTCAAGCTATTTCCCTGCCTCGGCTGATGTGATGGACACTGGGCTACAGATATCTTTCTCAATCAGTGTGTTTATAGTCTTCGGGTAAATACCTAGAGTGGAAGAGCTGGATTATATGAAAGAACAGTCGTAAGAAAGAGGAAATCTTGCCATTTGCAACAACATGGATGGGACTTGAGGATATTATGTCAAGTGAAGTAAGTCAGACAGAAAAAGGCAAACATCACATGATTTATCTTCTGTGTGTGCTGTGCTTAGTCACTCAGTCGTGCCTGACTCTTTGTGACCCCTTTGACTGTAGTCTGCCAGGCGCCTCTGTCCATGGGGATTCTCCAGGCAAGAACACTGGAGTGGGTTTCCATGCCTTCCTCCAGGGGATCTTCCCAACCCAGGTATTGAACCCAGGTCTCCCACATTGTGATTTCTTTACTGTCTGAGCCACCAGTGAAATCCAAGAATACTGGAGCAGGTAGCCTATCCCTTCTCCGGGGGAACTTCCGAACCCAGGAATCGAACCGATGTNCCTAAGTATTGAACCCAGGTCTCCCACATTGTGATTTCTTTACTGTCTGAGCCACCAGTGAAATCCAAGAATACTGGAGCGGGTAGCCTATCCCTTCTCCGGGGGAACTTCCAAACCCAGGAATCGAACCGATGTCTCCTGCACCGCAGGTGAATTCTTCACCAGCTGGGCTACGAGGTTTTATATGATATGTCTTTTCCTCTGTAGAATATTTTTAAAATAAAAGAACAAAGCAAAAGCAAACACAAAGAGAACAAAGGAGGAGTTACCATAGAGGAAGGGGTGTGGAAGGAGGGGAAATAGGGGGAAAGGAGTCAGCCCTACAGAGATGGACAGAAACTAAACTTCTTACGATGAGCACACTGCAGTAAATATAATGCTGCATACATGAAGCTTATACGACGCTGTAAACCACTGTCACCTCAAAAGAGAGAGAGAGGAAGCTTAGCATGATTCCAAGTCCACACGTGCTTTTTCAAACGGCTCAGCTAAAATCGTTTAGCAGGCGGAGCACAGCGCAAGAAACTGAAAGCCACTCAGTCGTGTCCGACTCTCTGCGACCCCATGGGCTATACAGTCCATGGAATTCTCCAGGCCAGAATACTGGAGTGGGGATCCTTTCCCTTCTCTAGGGGATCTTCCCAACCCAGGGGTCGAATCCAGGTCTCCCGCATTGCAGGCCAATTCTTTACCAGCTGAGCCACCAGGGAAGCCCAAGAATCGTGGAGTGGGTAGCCTATCCCTTCCCCAGGGGATCGCCCCAACCCAGGAGTCGAACCAGGGTCTCCTGCCTTGCAGGCCTATTCTTTACCGACTGAGCTATGAGGGAAACCCTTTTAAGAGGTTAGAAATTCAAATATGGCCTCAGTGGATACAAAGCAACCAATCTTCCCAGTCTACTCTTTTCAATTTTTCTCAGAAAGGAAGTTAAGGTGAAATGTGTAACTCATTCTCATGGGAATTTGAGGTAGCAACGGGAAAAGAATTCAGTGCAAGGAGCCATCAGGCAGTCCCTCCAGCTCAGGGCAGGTAGATTTTTCATTCTGTGACTGACGTTTGATTCTTTGGCCACCTGCAGCATCCACTTACCTATCACTGTCCAGCTTTCCAAGCTTGTAGCCCAGAAACCACTGTAGAATTGAGGAAGTGTCACCCTGTCTGCCAGCAAACAGGACCCTGGGATCCCTGGGCTCTGGCTCTTACCTCCTGCTGTCCTTTTGCTCTGAATTTAGAGTGTAGATGGTCCCTTTCTGATCGAGCTGCCACTGAGGACGAGTGCATGCTCAGCTTCGGCCCCCTGTCACTGGTCCCTACTCTTAACTTGGCCTTAGCCACGCTCGGTCCCCTGTCAAGCCTGAGGAGCAGGATGCAAGGGGTCCAGCAGGCAGACTCATCACCAGAGCTTCTGAGCACCCAACCAGCTGGTGCAGAGCCATGAGCTTCCTGGAGCTGAGCCTTGTGCTCCCCTGTGTCTTGTTATTACTTCTAGTCTCCAGCACAGGACCTGTGCGAGCTGGATGCTCGGCAAAGTTTGAACAGGTCATCAGAAGAACGCCTGAATGCGTGCATTAGCACTTGGAAGTGGAGGAGAGGGAGGGGAAGATCACAGTTGCATAAAAATGATTTAGAAGAAGTGCTTGCATTCCAGGAGCTTACAAACTGGCAGAAAAGATGAAAAGGAAAGAAAAAAGGATGAGGGGAGGAAAGGAAAGAAACATTTATATAAGGTAGAATCCTGAGTTAACTGCCTAGAAATATATGAAGAATGATAGGGTAATCCCATTATCTTTGAGCTCATGTAACACTTAAATTCTAAATCTCAGGAGGTGTTGGTGAAGATGGCGTCTGAGCTGAGTTTTGTACTATGAATGGGAATTCTCATAAGCTTGTGTGTGCTTTCCTCTTTCCTGAGCCAGTGGCAGACATCACTAATTGATCACTCTGTGGCAGACATTGCTAACTGATCACTCTGTGGCAGACATCAGGCTTCCCAGGTGGCACTAGTGGCAAAGAACCCGCCTGACAACGCAAGAGACGTAAGAAATGTGAGTTCAGTCCCTGAGTCGGGAAGATCCCCTGGAGGAGGGCATGACAACCCACTCCAGTATTCTTCCCATGGCCAGAGGAGCCTGGCAGGCTACAGATCATAGGGTCACAAAGAGTCAGACACGAGTGAGGCATTGCACACTTTTCTTATAGGCTTTCCCTGCTGTTACTAACTGCTCAAGGTACCTTAAACAGTAGTCAGATGCTGCGTAAAACTAGGAATTCTCCAATTTCTTATTCAGTTCAAAACAGCAGGCAGATCTCAGATGGACCATAATTATGATCTGAATACTCTTGAGATTCTTTTGTCCTCTTCTAGTTCCCTATGATACTCTTGTATCCTCAGCCAAGAGCATTCTTTTGATATCAATAACTTGCTAAACTTCAAAGCTTTTCAGTGTCTAAGTAGCAGAAGGTTCTGGAGGTGGACATACTGACCAGTTATACTATGCTCAGTATAAATAATATGAGTCCTGGGAGATGGTGAAGGACAGGGAAGCCTGGCAGTCCATGGGGCTCCAAAGAGTCAGACTTGACTGAACAACAGTGACGGTCATCCAGGGCTTTATAACCACTCCTGTTAGTACAGACAGCAGCTGACTCCACCCTTGCGCAATGTCCCATTGTAAACATCACAGGGCAGCGAAGTTGGGAGGTGGCCTGGCTCATTAACTGTATTTCGTTAACTTTCCCTCCATAATACGTTCAACATGAGACCACCCGAGTGTGCCCTGCAGCCCTCTGCTGCAATCACTCAAGGAAGCAATGCCCCATTGCATCATGGAGTTCATCATCCAAAATGCTCTCAGCAGAGTTTAAACCCTTGAGAGTTTGTTTACAAACGTATTTTGTTGGGACCCTATCATTGGATGTGATTCTAACCTCCTCCTGACACCTTGCTTTTCTAAATAAAGGTGGAATGATGGCAGTGGTGATACAATTAGGCTCTGTGCCAGGTGCAAGGCCACAAGCTTTGTTGGCATTATCTTGTTTAACTTTTCTAAGAGCCCCACTTAAAACTGAGGCTTGGAGAGGTTAAGACAGCTTGCCTAAGATCAACAACAGTTAATACATGGAGCCAGAATCTGACTGTAGCCAAAGCCAGTACTTTTTTGTCTTCTCTTTAAATTCAATCTCCCTTGTGTTTCCCTACAATTCAGAAAAATATTCATCCATGGATTGATCCCAAAGATATACCATATATAGGGACTTTCCTGGTGGCTCAGACAGTAAAGAATCTGCCTGCAATGCAGGAGACCCAGGTTCAATTCCTGGGTCAGGAGACCCCGTGGAGAAGGAAATGGCAACCCGCTCCAGTAGTCTTACTTGGAGAATCCTGTGGATAGAGGAGTCTGGCGGGCTACAGTTCATAGGGTTTCAAAGAGTTGGACTTGATAGTCACTGTATTACATTATACGTCCACACATACACATATTTATGTTATACTTCTCTAGTGTTTTGTTTTCAAACTTGGGTTTTCCTTTTCCTTCTTAAAATTTATTTTATTAAAGTATAGTTGATTTACAATGTTGTGCTTATTTTGCAAAGTGATTCAGTTATACATATGTATCCATTCTGCCTCTGGTGTTTTAAAACCTAAGGCCATCTACAAGTCCTATACATCAGTAATTATTGCATTCCATGAAATGAGAAGTAGCGATATTTTCATTTGGCAGGTTGTAAACTCAGTCAGACAGAATCAAATCATTTCCCTGGAGCTCACTGCAGGAAGGGAGCCTTGTTACCTTCAAGAAGAAAAAAAGCCTCCCTCCTTCATTAAGCTTCCTCACAAATACCCCCTGCCTTTTTATTACGCTTTCGTTACTTGGCTCTGAGACTTCTCTCCCAGATGTTCTCAATTTGGAGGTTATTTTACACAGCACGTGAGCCCTTCAGTACTGTAAATATTTGACTTCAATCTTTTCCATAGCTTGGAGAGTGTTACAGTGGTCACTTCAAACACCATTCCATGATTTTCTCTGCTCCTTTAAGGTAGTTGTGTAAATTAAGAACTTGGGAGCTGATCCCTCACTGACTCCCTGCACCATTCTTTCTCCTGCTTTGACGTCCGGAAGTGATGAATGCTATTAAGGCCTTAAGCACAGAGAGAAATATCTGCTAAGCATATACAAGGGCAGCCCCTTTTTTGTAACTGAAATATAGTTGATTAACTATGTTGTGCTACTTTCTGATGTACAGCAAAGTAATTCAGTTATACATCATGTATGTATATGTACATGCACACGCGTGTGTGCACACACACACACATTCTTTTTCAGATTCTTTTCAGTAATAGGTTATTACAAGGTATTAAATAGTTCCCTGGACTATAAAGTAGGACCTTATTGTTTCTCTATTTTACATATAGAGGGCTAGCTCTTACGAACAAATATACTCCAGTTAATTTTTCCTCCATGTTGGGATCATTCTGCCTGATTTTGAGAAGATCTCTGAAGCTATCTTGAGGGGTACATCTTGATCCAGCACTGGGTATGCCTGACTTATCCTTGATCTTGCAAGGCGAGGTGCCCATGGACCCTCTCCCTCTCAACCTCAGGCTGGACCTAACCCTGATCACCATCCCTTCCACCAGAGCCCCTCCCTCCAAAGCCCTTCCTCTCCAGACCCCTGCCCTAGGGTTATTTTAATTAATATGTCCTAATAGCCATGTTAATATTAATATATCATGTTAATCAGTAATAAATCAATTGTGTGTCCTCTACAGACATATTCACATAACTAATCTGACTTTTAAAAAATTGCCTTCATTTGGAGTTACACAGATATTTTATTTTGTCCTAATTCTTCTATTGAAAGCTATCAGTTCAGTTCAGTTCAGTTACTCAGTCATGTCTGACTCTTTGCAACCCCATGAACTGCAGCACGCCAGGCCTCCCTGTCCATCACCAACTCCCAGAGTTCACACAAACTCACATCCATCAAGTCGGTGACGCCATCCAGCCATCTCATCCTCTGTCGTCCCCTTTTCCTCCTGCCCCCAATCCCTCCTAGCATCAGAGTCTTTTCCAACGAGTCAACTCTTCACATCAGGTGGCCAGAGTACTAGAATTTCAGTTTTAGCATCATTCCTTCCAAAGAACACCCAGGACTGATCACCTTTAGAATGGACTGGTTGGATCTCCTTGCAGACCATGGGACTCTCAAGAGTCTTCTCCAACACCACAGTTCAAAAGCGTCAATTCTTCGGTGCTCAGCTTTCTTCACAGTCCAACTCTCACATCCATACATGACCACAAGAAAAACCATAGCCTTGACTAGATGGACCTTAGTTGGCAAAGTAATGTCTCTGCTTTTGAATATGCTATCTAGGTTGGTCATAACTTTTCTTCCAAGGAGTAAGCATCTTTTAATTTCATGGCTGCAAAACTAAAAATATCTTTCCATGTTCATCCCTAAAAGCGATTGTTTCATTTTGGTGTTACATTTCATGTTGCAAGAAAATAGCATTCTTTATCCTATTAAAAAAAAAAACTAGAACACTACAATTTAAATCATCAGTGAATATGAAAAACATCTGATTACGGCTCTGGTCCATCTTGCTAACACAGGAATTTTGTTGATGATGTGCTGTCTTAACATTTTTTTTGTAAGATGTTGCTAAATACCATGTTTATAAACGACTCACATAATGGATTTTTAACAACTTCCCTGGGAAATAACTTTATGTTCCCATAGATTTTCCTGCTATGATGGAAGATTCTTCTGCTACTCATTCTAAATTTCCTTTTGACAGATTTGATGGCTCAATAAGGTTATCATTTGACTGAGTTCTTCCTATTATCAGCATGTCACTGCTGTAAAGGTCAGGAAACCCTAGAGCAGGAGAAGACCCAGGAAATACAAAATCACACAGACTTCGTGGTCATCATTGTCTCTGTTCAATTCAAATGGAATTGTGTATGTTTGTTTATTAACCGGAAAATAGTCCCGACATAGTTTAAATGGAAAAGGTTCATAACATTACACACATTTTTTTTGGGGGGGAGGGCATCTCTGTATTCCCTTTTTGTTATAAAATGGTCATGTTAGCTCTCCATCATTGCATCTGTTAGACTGTCCACTTGAGAGGACGACAGGGTGAGTGCCACCCACCTGTGACGTTGACCAGAGAAGCTATCTTCCCTGTGACTCCCTCTGTGTTAATCCTTCACCTGCCCTAGAAAGGCCCAGAGATGTAGAGAACTAATATATGGATACCAGCAGGGAAGAGGGGGTGGGATGAACTGGGAGATGAGGATCGACACGTACACACCGCTATGGATACAACAGGGCTTCCCAGGTGGCACAGTGGTAAAGAATCAGAGATGTGGGTTCGATCCCTGAGTCAGGAAGATCCCCTGGAGTAGGAAACAGCAACTTGCTCCAATATTCATGCCTGGGAAAGCCCATGGACAGAGGAGCCTGGTGGGTAACAGTTCATGGGGTCACGGAGAGTCAGACATGACTGAGCATGAGCGTGCACACACACACACACACACGTACAAAACATGGCTAATGAGCACCTACTATACAGCACAGGGTGGGCGAGAGGAGGTGCAATCTGTAGGATTTGTATCAAGTTAGCCTCAAAAGTGCATGCCGATATATCAATACATTAGCATGCAAGTTGCTCAGTCATGTCCGACTCCTTGCGACCCCATGGACTATATAGTCTGCCAGGCCTCTCTGCCCATGGGATTCTCCAGGCAAGAATACTGGAGTGGGTAGCCATTCCCTTCTGCAGGGATTAACACACGAGGGGCAGACAAGCACTGTGATTCCACTTATACACGGTACCGAGACTCGTCAAGTTCATAGCCAGACAGCACATTGGTAGCTGCCAGGGGGCTGGGGTGGGAGGTGGAGAGGGGAAACGGAGCCTTAGCGTTTAATGGGGACAGAGTTGCCGTTTAGGAAAGTGAAACACTCAGGAAATGGATGATAGTGAGAGCTGCACAGCCATGAGAAAGCACTTAGCTTCACCGAGTTAAATCTAGTTATGACAATATGTTTATATTATGATTTTAATCTCAATTTTAAAAATTAACAAACAAAAAAAGAAGCACTACCTGACCCAGGTGGTGGTTAGTCGCTAAGTCGTGTCTGACTCTTGTGACCCCGTGGACTGTAGCCCCCCAGGCTCCTCTGTCCGTGGGATTCTCCAGGTGAGAATCCTGGAGTAGGTTGCCATTTCATTCTCCAGGGGATCTTCCTGACCCAGGAACTGAACCTGGATCTCCTGCATTGTGGGTAGATTCTTTACTGACTGAGTTATGAGGGAAGCTCATACTGTTCCCTTCTCCAGGGGATCTTCCCAATCTAGGGGTTTAACCCAGGTTTCTCTCACATTGCAGGTGGATTCTTTACCATCTGAGTCACTGGGTGACTCATTTCAATACTGCTGGTGACCTCCGGTCTCATCTTTCTCCCCATTTAATAAAAAACTGCGTCTTCTTGTTTGACTTGGGGTTTTCCCAGAGGACCTCCTCCAGGAGAAGAGGATGGGAATCAGAGTTCCTCCTATCATCTCTTCTTTGGTTTTGCCCTTTCAGGACATGGAGCTGTTTCCTCAAGGATGGAAGAAACGGGGTCAGAGAAGGTTCCAGTATTCCCCATGCTAGAGCTGAACACGCTGCCCTGCCTTCACGTCCACCTCCCCCGCACCTTCTCCCTCACATGTGGAGGTCTCTCTCAGACCCCCTGCCCCTCTATGATCTGGTTCTCAGCCTCCCACCCCACCCCGTCTCCAGGATGAACCCATCTCACCCAGGGTAGGACTCTAACCTCCCAGGACTTGTTTACCTGAGCAGACATGCCTGTGCTTGGCTTCTGTCTCCTGTTTCAAGAGGGAAAAACAGCAACCTGACAAACCCCCTGCCCTGAGAAGCTCCTGTTTCAGAAGAGATCTGGGGAAACCAGGAGCACGCAAGGTAAATGATGAAATACACACAATATTCACAGTTAATGTTGTGAGAAGCAGTATAGAGCAGAGAAGTCAGTCTGTTGCATTAGGAGGGGGTTGAAATGCTAGTTCTGATGGCCAGAGGAGGAGGCGTGAGAAGGTATCTCGTGAGTGAAGACCTAACAGACGTCAGGGAGGAGACTCGGTGGTGGGGGGAAGAGCATTCGGGGCTAGGGGAGCACCATAGGCGCAGGCACGAGGCAGCAGTGTGGAAGTGCATCCAGCGCGCAGGGCACGGGCCCCACGGCCTGAGCAGATGAGCTCTCAGGAGAGTGGGAAGGGCCACGGGACCCTTGGGGGTCATAACGAGGACCTTCGGGCAGCGGCTGAGTGGACTGAGGGGGCCAATGGGGAGTTTTGCTCAGAGGAAGGATCAGAAACAGGATCTAACTTGTAAGGAGATCCCTTTGGCTGCTTTCCTGATCCTGCTGACAAGAGGCTCCTGCAGTGCTAAGGGAGGGCACTGGGGGCAGGGCCAGAGGCTGGGAGACCAGTCAGGGCAGGAATCCGAGAGGAAGGGGGCGGCAGGCGGCTGTGGGCAGCTGGTACCTGGGGGCCAGAGAGAGGAAGGAGAAGAGAGGAATTCACAGCGCTTCTCTCCAACTCTGTTTCCTGGGCCATTGGAAGAATTCACTGACTTGGGAAAGACTGGAAGAAGAACAGATTTGGTGGACAAGTTAGGAGCTCACGTGAGGAACAGGTGGGCTGCAGATGACCAGCGGGCATCCCAGAGGGGACACCAAGCAGGCACGTGGATGACAGGCCCGGAATTCCAGGGACAGCCCAGGGCCAGAGCTATGCCTTTGCTGGTCTCAGCATGGAGACAGTATTCAGAGCCAGGAGACCAAGTGAGGTCCTGCCAGAAAAACGAGGACCAGAAAGGGAAGGAGACAGAAGACTGAGCCCCAGAGGACTGCAGAAGTTCAAAGTGAGCCTCAGAGCTGCTCAGGGAGGACCTGGCTACAGAGGGAGGACCTTCCAAACAGAAGGAAACCAAGAGCACTTCAGGGAAGGGGAGGGGCTCGTGGGCACCAAATGCCGATCGATTCCAAGAAGACCTAGTTCAGTTCAGTTCAGTCCCTCAGTTGTGTCCAACTCTTTGTGATCCCAAGGAATGCAGCATGCCAGGCCTCCCTGTCCATCACCAACTCCCGGAGTTCACACAAACTCAGATCCATCAAGTCGGTGACGCCATCCAGCCATCTCATCCTCTGTCGTCCCCTTTTCCTCCTGCCCCCAATCCCTCCTAGCATCAGAGTCTTTTCCAACGAGTCAACTCTTCACATCAGGTGGCCAGAGTACTAGAATTTCAGTTTTAGCATCATTCCTTCCAAAGAACACCCAGGACTGATCACCTTTAGAATGGACTGGTTGGATCTCCTTGCAGACCATGGGACTCTCAAGAGTCTTCTCCAACACCACAGTTCAAAAGCGTCAATTCTTCGGTGCTCAGCTTTCTTCACAGTCCAACTCTCACATCCATACATGACCACAAGAAAAACCATAGCCTTGACTAGATGGACCTTAGTTGGCAAAGTAATGTCTCTGCTTTTGAATATGCTATCTAGGTTGGTCATAACTTTTCTTCCAAGGAGTAAGCATCTTTTAATTTCATGGCTGCAAAACTAAAAATATCTTTCCATGTTCATCCCTAAAAGCGATTGTTTCATTTTGGTGTTACATTTCATGTTGCAAGAAAATAGCATTCTTTATCCTATTAAAAAAAAAAACTAGAACACTACAATTTAAATCATCAGTGAATATGAAAAACATCTGATTACGGCTCTGGTCCATCTTGCTAACACAGGAATTTTGTTGATGATGTGCTGTCTTAACATTTTTTTTGTAAGATGTTGCTAAATACCATGTTTATAAACGACTCACATAATGGATTTTTAACAACTTCCCTGGGAAATAACTTTATGTTCCCATAGATTTTCCTGCTATGATGGAAGATTCTTCTGCTACTCATTCTAAATTTCCTTTTGACAGATTTGATGGCTCAATAAGGTTATCATTTGACTGAGTTCTTCCTATTATCAGCATGTCACTGCTGTAAAGGTCAGGAAACCCTAGAGCAGGAGAAGACCCAGGAAATACAAAATCACACAGACTTCGTGGTCATCATTGTCTCTGTTCAATTCAAATGGAATTGTGTATGTTTGTTTATTAACCGGAAAATAGTCCCGACATAGTTTAAATGGAAAAGGTTCATAACATTACACACATTTTTTTTGGGGGGGAGGGCATCTCTGTATTCCCTTTTTGTTATAAAATGGTCATGTTAGCTCTCCATCATTGCATCTGTTAGACTGTCCACTTGAGAGGACGACAGGGTGAGTGCCACCCACCTGTGACGTTGACCAGAGAAGCTATCTTCCCTGTGACTCCCTCTGTGTTAATCCTTCACCTGCCCTAGAAAGGCCCAGAGATGTAGAGAACTAATATATGGATACCAGCAGGGAAGAGGGGGTGGGATGAACTGGGAGATGAGGATCGACACGTACACACCGCTATGGATACAACAGGGCTTCCCAGGTGGCACAGTGGTAAAGAATCAGAGATGTGGGTTCGATCCCTGAGTCAGGAAGATCCCCTGGAGTAGGAAACAGCAACTTGCTCCAATATTCATGCCTGGGAAAGCCCATGGACAGAGGAGCCTGGTGGGTAACAGTTCATGGGGTCACGGAGAGTCAGACATGACTGAGCATGAGCGTGCACACACACACACACACACGTACAAAACATGGCTAATGAGCACCTACTATACAGCACAGGGTGGGCGAGAGGAGGTGCAATCTGTAGGATTTGTATCAAGTTAGCCTCAAAAGTGCATGCCGATATATCAATACATTAGCATGCAAGTTGCTCAGTCATGTCCGACTCCTTGCGACCCCATGGACTATATAGTCTGCCAGGCCTCTCTGCCCATGGGATTCTCCAGGCAAGAATACTGGAGTGGGTAGCCATTCCCTTCTGCAGGGATTAACACACGAGGGGCAGACAAGCACTGTGATTCCACTTATACACGGTACCGAGACTCGTCAAGTTCATAGCCAGACAGCACATTGGTAGCTGCCAGGGGGCTGGGGTGGGAGGTGGAGAGGGGAAACGGAGCCTTAGCGTTTAATGGGGACAGAGTTGCCGTTTAGGAAAGTGAAACACTCAGGAAATGGATGATAGTGAGAGCTGCACAGCCATGAGAAAGCACCTAGCTTCACCGAGTTAAATCTAGTTATGACAATATGTTTATATTATGATTTTAATCTCAATTTTAAAAATTAACAAACAAAAAAAGAAGCACTACCTGACCCAGGTGGTGGTTAGTCGCTAAGTCGTGTCTGACTCTTGTGACCCCGTGGACTGTAGCCCCCCAGGCTCCTCTGTCCGTGGGATTCTCCAGGTGAGAATCCTGGAGTAGGTTGCCATTTCATTCTCCAGGGGATCTTCCTGACCCAGGAACTGAACCTGGATCTCCTGCATTGTGGGTAGATTCTTTACTGACTGAGTTATGAGGGAAGCTCATACTGTTCCCTTCTCCAGGGGATCTTCCCAATCTAGGGGTTTAACCCAGGTTTCTCTCACATTGCAGGTGGATTCTTTACCATCTGAGTCACTGGGTGACTCATTTCAATACTGCTGGTGACCTCCGGTCTCATCTTTCTCCCCATTTAATAAAAAACTGCGTCTTCTTGTTTGACTTGGGGTTTTCCCAGAGGACCTCCTCCAGGAGAAGAGGATGGGAATCAGAGTTCCTCCTATCATCTCTTCTTTGGTTTTGCCCTTTCAGGACATGGAGCTGTTTCCTCAAGGATGGAAGAAACGGGGTCAGAGAAGGTTCCAGTATTCCCCATGCTAGAGCTGAACACGCTGCCCTGCCTTCACGTCCACCTCCCCCGCACCTTCTCCCTCACATGTGGAGGTCTCTCTCAGACCCCCTGCCCCTCTATGATCTGGTTCTCAGCCTCCCACCCCACCCCGTCTCCAGGATGAACCCATCTCACCCAGGGTAGGACTCTAACCTCCCAGGACTTGTTTACCTGAGCAGACATGCCTGTGCTTGGCTTCTGTCTCCTGTTTCAAGAGGGAAAAACAGCAACCTGACAAACCCCCTGCCCTGAGAAGCTCCTGTTTCAGAAGAGATCTGGGGAAACCAGGAGCACGCAAGGTAAATGATGAAATACACACAATATTCACAGTTAATGTTGTGAGAAGCAGTATAGAGCAGAGAAGTCAGTCTGTTGCATTAGGAGGGGGTTGAAATGCTAGTTCTGATGGCCAGAGGAGGAGGCGTGAGAAGGTATCTCGTGAGTGAAGACCTAACAGACGTCAGGGAGGAGACTCGGTGGTGGGGGGAAGAGCATTCGGGGCTAGGGGAGCACCATAGGCGCAGGCACGAGGCAGCAGTGTGGAAGTGCATCCAGCGCGCAGGGCACGGGCCCCACGGCCTGAGCAGATGAGCTCTCAGGAGAGTAGGAAGGGCCACGGGACCCTTGGGGGTCATAACGAGGACCTTCGGGCAGCGGCTGAGTGGACTGAGGGGGCCAATGGGGAGTTTTGCTCAGAGGAAGGATCAGAAACAGGATCTAACTTGTAAGGAGATCCCTTTGGCTGCTTTCCTGATCCTGCTGACAAGAGGCTCCTGCAGTGCTAAGGGAGGGCACTGGGGGCAGGGCCAGAGGCTGGGAGACCAGTCAGGGCAGGAATCCGAGAGGAAGGGGGCGGCAGGCGGCTGTGGGCAGCTGGTACCTGGGGGCCAGAGAGAGGAAGGAGAAGAGAGGAATTCACAGCGCTTCTCTCCAACTCTGTTTCCTGGGCCATTGGAAGAATTCACTGACTTGGGAAAGACTGGAAGAAGAACAGATTTGGTGGACAAGTTAGGAGCTCACGTGAGGAACAGGTGGGCTGCAGATGACCAGCGGGCATCCCAGAGGGGACACCAAGCAGGCACGTGGATGACAGGCCCGGAATTCCAGGGACAGCCCAGGGCCAGAGCTATGCCTTTGCTGGTCTCAGCATGGAGACAGTATTCAGAGCCAGGAGACCAAGTGAGGTCCTGCCAGAAAAACGAGGACCAGAAAGGGAAGGAGACAGAAGACTGAGCCCCAGAGGACTGCAGAAGTTCAAAGTGAGCCTCAGAGCTGCTCAGGGAGGACCTGGCTACAGAGGGAGGACCTTCCAAACAGAAGGAAACCAAGAGCACTTCAGGGAAGGGGAGGGGCTCGTGGGCACCAAATGCCGATCGATTCCAAGAAGACCTAGTTCAGTTCAGTTCAGTCCCTCAGTTGTGTCCAACTCTTTGTGATCCCAAGGAATGCAGCATGCCAGGCCTCCCTGTCCATCACCAACTCACAGAGTTCACTCAAACTCATGTCCATTGAGTTGGTGATGCCATCCAGCCATTTTATCCTCTTTCATCCCCTTCTCCTCCTGCCTTCAATCATTCCTAACATCAGGGTCTTTTCAAATAAGTAAACTCTTCGCATAAAGTGGCCAAAGTATTGGAGTTTCAGCTTCAACATCAGTCCTTCCAATGAACACTCAGGACTGATCTCTTTTAGGATAGACTGGTTGGATCTCCTTGCAGTCCAAGGGACTCTCAGGAGTCTTGTCCAACATCACAATTCAAAAGCATCAATTCTTTGGCGCTCAGCTTTCTTCACAGTCCAACTCTCACATCCATACATGACCACTGGAAAAACCATAGCCTTGACTAGATGGACCTTTGTTGGCAAAATAATGTCTCTGCTTTTGAATATGCTGTCTAGGTTGGTCATAACTTTCCTTCCAAGGAGTAAGCATCTTTTAATTTCATGGCTACAATCACCATCTGCAGTGATTTTGGAGCCCCCAAAATAAAGTCTGCCACTGTGTCCAGTTTCCCCATCTATTTCCCATGAAATGATGGGACTGGAGGCCATGATCTTAGTTTTCTGAATGTTGAGCTTTAAGTCAACTTTTTCACTGTCCTCTTTCACTTTCGTCAAGCAGCTAAGAGGACCTAAGCCTCCTTCAGATTTGGTGGCAAGGGTGTCATGGTGACACTGCTCAGACTACTCTCAGCATGTGACAGAATCAAAGCCAGGTGTTGGCTTCTGTGACATGGGGCTGGTGGGACTGGAGGCTGTGAATGCAGAGAAAGCCTTGCGAATCCCCATCCTAACGGTGACAGTGACGATGGGGATAACTGATGCCTGTCTTCTGATCTAATACTTCACGTGGATCGAAGAACTGGCTCCAGAGGAGACAGCAGCATCCCGGGGCTCCTCGGGGCCCCAGAAAGGCTTGCAGTTACTCTGGTCATGGGCAATGTGTGGTGACCCGAAACCTCAGAGCATATTTCTAGGAGGAAACAGTGACGGGAAGAGCTGGAGATAGAAGGAGGAGGGCTCCCAGGGCACCCTAGATCTTTTCGATGGGACCCCAGAGCCCGGAGAGACTTCCTGTGGGCTGAAGGAAGAAGCCAGTGCATCGTCCTGGGAGAAGGTAAGTGGACAGAGAGGTCTATCCACCTGACTCATTCAGGAGGAGGGAGGGGTGATCCTGGAGGCTCTGGGGCTGGAAGAACAGAGCAGCAGGGGCCGAGAGCTGCGTGGAAGACAGAAGGGCCGAGTGCAGAAGCAGAGAGAGAAGGGGCCGCAGGGTCAGGGTCTAATGCTGCTGGGAGAGATGGGACTTGAACGGGGAAACAGGGGGCCATGAAAAGCCCTGAGTGAGCTCCGGGGAACACGTGCAGCTGGAGTGGAAGGTCTTGGAGCCTCAGGAAGTGTGTCCATTCCCCATCTGGTCGTGGAGAAACTGCTCTGCACCAGGCAGTCCATGGGAGCCACCGGTCCCCAGGGAGGGGGAATCTGGAGCATCCCAAGGACACAAGCTGGAGTCGCAGAGTGGATGAGATGTCTGGGGGACCGTGAGACTCCAGGATGGGGAGTTTGGGGGAAATGCTTCTTCCAAGGAAAGGAGGAGCAAAAGGGATTGGACTGAGCTCTCGGAAAGGAAGGGAGCCCCTCCCTTGCACTCCCAGCTTCTGCCCCACCTCCCCCCAGCTGCACCCCACTGCCCCCTGCCCCCCTACCATCCACCACTGAGCTGTGATGCATGGGGGAGGAGAGAGTTAGGAAGGGAGGTGAGCGTGGTTGCCTCTTGACTGAGAAACAGTCCTCCTTTACCAGGCAGCTGTGCATCCTAGCACCTGCTTTCTGAGGGAAGGACACTCAGGAAGCCATGAGAAGCAAAAGGGACCCACAGTCATCAGCCAGGGAAGCTGAGTCTAACTGGTGGCCAGTGGGTGACATGGAGGAAGTCACCACCAGCTCCTGAGATGTGAAGACAGGCTCGAGCAAAGCTGTCGTCAGCGGCCGGCACTAACAACGCAACACTCAGCTTGGATAGACCTGACCTTTCCTCAGTCCTTTCAGCACCCTCCACCCCCTCCGTCCTCAGCGTGACCTTGGGAGCCCCTGCTCTTCACACATGGGGACACTGAAGCTGGAAGGCAGTCTGAGGGACTCGCCCAGATGCAGTGGAAACAGACAGAGATTTCTTCACACGTGGAAGGAACAAGTTATTTGAAAATGGCTCTTGGCCACAGGAGCAGTGAGATCACCTGCTTCACTGCACACAGCTCCTCTTTTCCATGGATACAGTTCAAGGATCACATCCTGACCATCAACAGCATCAGTGGCCCCACTGCTTTCCCGTCTACTGTCGTTTGAGAAGGTGTTGTTGACTTTGCTCATGTCTTTTATGGACCTCTAGCTTAATACTCTGGTACTTTGGCCACCTGATGTGAAGAGCCGACTCACTGGAAAAGACTCTGAGGCTGGGAAAGATTGAAGGCAGGAGGAAAAGGGGGCAACAGAGCATGAAATGGTTGGATGGCATCACTGACCTGATGGACATGAGTTTAAGCAAGCTCCAGGAGCTGATGATGGACAAGGAAGCCTGGCGTGCTGCAGTCCATGGGGTCCCAAAGAGTCGGACATAGCTGAGTGACTGAACAAGTTCCACCTCTTGTTCTGTCCCTGGGAGTGCTGGGAGTGCAAGGGAGGGGCTCCCTTGAGTCTNGCTGGAAAAGATTGAAGGCAGGAGGAAAAGGGGGCAACAGAGCACGAAATGGTTGGATGGCATCACTGACTTGATGGACATGAGTTTAAGCAAGCAACTCCCAGGAGGTGATGATGGACAACGAAGCTTGGCGTGCTGCAGTCCATGGGGTCCCAAAGAGTCGGACATGGCTGAGTGACTGAACAAGTTCCACCTCTTGTTCTGTCCCTGGGAGTGCTGGGAGTGCAAGGGAGGGGCTCCCTTGAGTCTGTCCCAGCTCTCCTATTACTGGGGGGAAATCCACTCCTCAAAGACGGCCGGCAAGGACATTTTCTAAATAAGGGTTAGTCTCTAGTTGAGCTGGGATGTGCACACCCTCCCCAGGCTGCACCGTTCCTGCTGGTGGAGGGCCTCCAGGCTTTGAGACAGTGGGCATTTCCTGAGTTGGGTTCAGATGCCCGTATTGGCCAAACGGGGTACGATGAAGAGGTGGCCCTGCCGTCTAGGGGAGGCACTCATTCCAAATGCACTAACATTTTCTGAGTGCCTAGTAGGTACCAGTCCAGGAACATAAATAAACCTAGAACTGTCTGCACCGCAGATCATGGTGAACTTAACCTTCCCATGTTGCATCAAGAGAGCAGGCGTCCAGATACACAGGCTGTTTTCCCAAGGCGAGTAGTGAGGGCAGAACTGGAGCCAGCCCCTCTCCTGGGTCCCCAACCCAAGGTGCCCTGCAGGCATGCCCCCGGCCCACGCTTGCTCCGGGCCCTCACGGGATGGACCTGAGGCTCGGGCCCCTGCAGTGATCACTGGCTCTCAGCTCTGTCTTCCTCCACGATCACAGGTCCTCCAGTCCAGGCCGTTTGCTGTAAACTTGGGCACCGACAGCCCTCCCCACCCGCCCTGGAAATCAGAGGGACACGGACAGTGAAGTCAGCCCTCGGACCAATTTATCTGGTCTCTCACCAGACCGGCCGAGCCTCAGACCACAAACCCACCCCAGTGGGTTCAAGGGGGTCTCCGGCAGGATTCTGAGGCTGCAGCCCAGAGACACGGGAGAACTGAGTGGATTCGGGGATGGAGGGACCCGGAACCGGAAATGGGTCAAAACCAGAAAACAGGCGGGAGGGCGTCCTGAACAGACGCCTCGCAGACAATCAAGCCGCTGAGCGTGTGAGTCTCCCTCGGGGAACAGGCACACGCCTGTAAACCTGTCTCTTATACACATCTATGCCTGTGCTTGGCTTCTGTCTCCTGTTTCAAGAGGGAAAAACAGCAACCTGACAAACCCCCTGCCCTGAGAAGCTCCTGTTTCAGAAGAGATCTGGGGAAACCAGGAGCACGCAAGGTAAATGATGAAATACACACAATATTCACAGTTAATGTTGTGAGAAGCAGTATAGAGCAGAGAAGTCAGTCTGTTGCATTAGGAGGGGGTTGAAATGCTAGTTCTGATGGCCAGAGGAGGAGGCGTGAGAAGGTATCTCGTGAGTGAAGACCTAACAGACGTCAGGGAGGAGACTCGGTGGTGGGGGGAAGAGCATTCGGGGCTAGGGGAGCACCATAGGCGCAGGCACGAGGCAGCAGTGTGGAAGTGCATCCAGCGCGCAGGGCACGGGCCCCACGGCCTGAGCAGATGAGCTCTCAGGAGAGTGGGAAGGGCCACGGGACCCTTGGGGGTCATAACGAGGACCTTCGGGCAGCGGCTGAGTGGACTGAGGGGGCCAATGGGGAGTTTTGCTCAGAGGAAGGATCAGAAACAGGATCTAACTTGTAAGGAGATCCCTTTGGCTGCTTTCCTGATCCTGCTGACAAGAGGCTCCTGCAGTGCTAAGGGAGGGCACTGGGGGCAGGGCCAGAGGCTGGGAGACCAGTCAGGGCAGGAATCCGAGAGGAAGGGGGCGGCAGGCGGCTGTGGGCAGCTGGTACCTGGGGGCCAGAGAGAGGAAGGAGAAGAGAGGAATTCACAGCGCTTCTCTCCAACTCTGTTTCCTGGGCCATTGGAAGAATTCACTGACTTGGGAAAGACTGGAAGAAGAACAGATTTGGTGGACAAGTTAGGAGCTCACGTGAGGAACAGGTGGGCTGCAGATGACCAGCGGGCATCCCAGAGGGGACACCAAGGNTTATGAATGGGGCCAAGGGATGAAGCCCCAAAAGGCCCTAAAAAAGACTGGAGGTAGGTTAGGGGTCGGGGGAGACAGGTGTGCCCCAAGCCCAGCTGTTCAGTGTGCAGAATTGAAACAGGTCTTCAGCAGGTAAAAGTGCTTCCCAGGCGGTCAGAAATGGGAGGAGATTCAAGTGGTAGATGCAGATATTCAATAACCAGTGTCACTGGGGGTTTCATCAAACATCTCAGAATCCAGAAGAGGACATCCCAGCTGCATCTTACTCGGGGCACTGCCCCCACGGTGAGTCCTCCCAGTAACACATCCTCATGAGCCCTCTGACCCCATCTTGTGTCTTCCTCCCTCCCCTTGCCCTGCAGCACCCTGCTGGCCTCCTGGCTCCCGCCTCAGGGCCTTTGCACTTGACGCTCTGTCTTGTGGAAACGCTCCTGCTCCCTCCCAGCGCTGCCTGGCTCACTCCTGCCCGTCCTGCCAGCTTCTACTCAGGCATAACCTTCTCAGGAGGCCTCCTTGGACCGCTCTGTGCTAAGCCACCCGTTCTTCTCTCTACCTCATTCTCCCATTGCACTGAGCACTNTACCAACCGTGTCTGCTTCCCACGGGAAATGCTTTACAGTGGCCTTTGGCAAAAAGCAATTCTCTTCTCTAACTGGACCCCAGCCATAGGCATGAGCTTCCATGTACGAAGTAGTGTCTTTTCCCTGGGAGGGAAGAAGGAATATGAATGGGGCCAAGGGATGAAGCCCCAAAAGGCCCTGAAAAAGACTGGAGGTAGGTTAGGGGTCGGGGGAGACAGAGGTGTGCCCCAAGCCCAGCTGTTCAGTGTGCAGAATTGAAACAGGTCTTCAGCAGGTCAAAGTGCTTCCCAGGCGGTCAGAAATGGGAGGAGATTCAAGTGGTAGATGCAGACATTCAATAACCAGTGTCACTGGGGGTTTCATCAAACATCTCAGAATCCAGAAGAGGACATCCCGGCTGCATCTTACTCGGGGCACTGCCCCCACGGTGAGTCCCCCCGGTAACACATCCTCATGAGCCCTCTGACCCCGTCTTGTGTCTTCCTCCCTCCCCTTGCCCTGCAGCACCCTGCTGGCCTCCTGGCTCCCGCCTCAGGGCCTTTGCACTTGACGCTCTGTCTTGTGGAAACGCTCCTGCTCCCTCCCAGCGCTGCCTGGCTCACTCCTGCCCGTCCTGCCAGCTTCTACTCAGGCATAACCTTCTCAGGAGGCCTCCTTGGACCGCTCTGTGCTAAGCCACCCGTTCTTCTCTCTACCTCATTCTCCCATTGCACTGAACACTAGGAGCTTTTCTCTTTACTCACCTGTTTGTTTGCTTCTTGTCTGTCTCCCTCCACCCACACCTCACCTGAACAAAGGTTTCACCAGAGCAGGGACTCCAGGTGCCCAACTGCTGTACCACAGAAAGTCGCGAAATGAGCAGAAGAACAAATGAACAAAATATTCCCTTGCTACATCAAAGCAGCTGGACCCTCTCTCAATAGCTTCCTCAGGGTGTCTGTGACTTGGGTGTCAAGGACTTTCCCATTGGTGCCAACAATCGATGCCTGCATGAGGCTCCTGGCAAAGCCCAGTGCAGGCATTTGCTGACCAGTCCTCCTGGTTTGAAGCTTCATGTCCAGATTGGTTCAGGTCCTTAGAAGCAAGCCCTTGGACCTTACTAGGTTCACAACTCTCTGAAACGCCTCCACGCTACCATGACTCAACATCCTGGCTATGGATCTTTTACCAAAGCCCAGAGCAAGAAAGAATGTTTTGGTTCTCATTGCACTTTTTGTTCTTCATAAACTCCCATAGGCATCCAGTGCCTCCGCATTCCCAAAATTTCCTATCTGGCTTACCCACTGTGTAATTGCCATTTGTGATGGTAACATATTTTAACTGTATCGTATTGATGTAATAGAAGGCTTTTGGAGCAGACTTTGCTTCTTTGGGCATATTGTTATTATGGTGGATAAGGGGATGTGATAACATCAGAGGATTAGATTCTACCTCTTTATGGAAAATTAACTCTGAAACCAAACATCCTAGGATTTCTGCTTCCTGGGGCCATGGCTCCTGACTTGCGGGTGGCAGACCCTGGTGGGTAGCAGAGCTCTGTCCTACACCAGGAAGCCTTGCAGTCACTGTGGTCACCTGGTGCCACTTGCAGGCTAAATAGAAGTCTCATGTCATTTAAACATAGCTCAGATAGTAGAGAATCCGCCTGCAATGTGGGAGACCTGGGTTCGATCCCTGGATTGGGATGATTCCCTGGAAAAGGGAACAACTACCCTCTCCAGTACGCTTGCCTGGAGAATTCCATGGACAGAGGAGCCTGGCAGGCTACAGTCTGTGGGGTCTTAAAGAGTCAGACACAACTGAGTGGCTTTCACATTCATGGATTTTGGGACCAATGAGTTATGACTTCACATTGCTATTTTAATGTATTTGTCATAAATACATTAAAAAGTTGTACCAAACTGCACCCATGGTCATGCTAACCTCCCAGGGATCTTTGTCTTCAGGGAGATTTAAAGTCTTTGGAATGTGGAATCTTTGTGGCAATGCAGTATGTTCAAGATGAGATATGCATCATCAGAAGATTATAGAGCCTATCAACTGAAGAAAAAAAAAAGTACAATCTAAAACCTGAAAGTTATGTTTTATTTGGCAAACTTGCTGAGGACTTAAGGCTGGGAGGCAGGCTCTCAGATTGCTCCAAAGAGGCAAGGGAGGGGCCAGGATATATAGAGGTTTATGCAACAAAGACCATGTAGTCAGGATATCAGAAAGGTCACCATTAAATAATGAAAACCAGACATCTCCAGTTAATGAATTGACCACTTTTCTAGGTGGCACTAGTGGCAAAGAATCTGCCTGCCGATGCAGAAGACACGCAGGTTCAATTTCTGGGTCGGGAAGATCCCCTGGAGGAGGGCACGGCAACCCACACCAGTACTCTTGTCTGGAGAATCCCATGGACAGAGGAGCTTGGTGGGCTACAGTCCACGAGGTCGGAAAGAGTCGGACACGACTCGAGCGACTTAGCATGCACACACTATGTGCAAGGAGGTGCAAGAGTTCGGGCTCATTGAAATCAGAGATCATACGCACCTCAGCCCATGGGGCCAGCATCCTGTCCTTTCTCATCCTGAGTCCCACTCGGGGTGCCCTGCTTAGGGCGGATGCAGTGGCTGAGGTCTGCAGCATCCTTTGTTTACTGACACGGCAGGTAGCATTCTGTATTCACAAGACAATGGAGGACAAGTTCAATCACACACACCGCGGGACTCAGCGTCGAAGCCAACACTCATGTGGACGTTTCCTCTTCTCAATTTCTTGTCTGGCATTTACCTCACTTCCTGCCTCTCTCTGCCTCTCCTGGTAACCAGCAACAAATCAGCAATAGAACTTACGTCTGCATTCAAACTGTAATACACCCTTAATACTAAAGTAAAGGGCACCAGACACTTTGCTGCTGATGACACTTTTTAGCTGGCCGTAGAGCAGATGTCTGCGGAAGACTGCCTTCCAGGTGCCTGGTGATTTCTCTCAGGAACTTGCTCACCTGTCTCCAACTCCTTGTGTTGACCTTGGAACCAGGCTCCCTGCAGATCAGAGCGGAGTCTGGTACTCCACGCTGGGTCCTTGATTCCAGGGTGAGCAGAGGTAGGAAGTTCACACACAGGTAGGTGAACTAACACTTGGATGTAGTTTTAGGGCTGCACTTCGGCCATGGCTGTGTGAGTGTGACAGGATGGGGTAGGTCTGAAAGTACGGCCCCACTGCTGAGATTTTGTGTCAGCTCACTAAAGCTCGTTGCTAGATTCGTAGTAACCCTTGCTATCTGCTGCTGCTGCTGCTGCTAAGTCGCTTCAGTCGTGTCCGACTCTGTGCCACCCCATAGACAGCAGCCCACCAGGCTCTCCCATCCCTGGGATTCTCCAGGCAAGAACACTGGAGTGGCTTGCCATTTCCTTCTCCAGTACATGAAAGTGAAAAGTGAAAGTGAAGTCTCTCAGTCGTGTCTGACCCTCAGCGACCCCATGGACTGCAGCCTTCCAGGCTCCTCCATCCATGGGATTTTCCAGGCAGGAGTATTGGAGTGGGATGCCATCACCTTCTCTGCTTGCTACCTGAGACCCATGAATATCAGGTTTGTGCATCATCCACGTGGGCCTCTCCCGACTTCCCCATCTCATTCTCTGTGTGTCGCTCACCTGCCATTCCAGGCTTATCTCAGCCCACGCGACCTCTGGGAAACTCAGCTGAAGGATGACCCCTGGGTCCAGTGCCTTCTCCACCACAGGCGAGAGGGAGGACCAGATCCCAGGAAAGGGAGAGACCATCTCCGCCTCCAAGCAAGTCAAGCCACTTTCGTTTATCAAATTTACAAATTTTGTTTGGAACTGAAGTCGCTCAGTCGTGTCTGACTCTTTGCGATCCCATGGACTGTAGCCTACCAGGCTCCTCCGTCCATGGGATTCTCCAGGCAAGAGTACTGGAGTGGGTTGCCATTTCCTTCTCCAGGAGATCTTCCCAACCCAGGGATCAAACTTGGGGCTCCCTCATTGCGGGCAGATGCTTTACCATCTGAGCCACCAGGGAATTCCAAGGACTAAACAAATTTTGTTTAGTCACTAATTTAAATTTTTCACGAAAGTCCTATCTGCTGTTAAGGAAGATCCAAGATATGGTCTGCATTTTCAGTAAAAAAAAAAAAAACCACCCTTTTCCCTGAGTCAAAAAGGCATTCATCTCATGAGTGATTCTAAGGCTACGTATACTGTGGTGGGTTCCAGGATGTTGCTTCAGAGAAGAGACACACTGAATTGTACAAATGTGGTCGCTTTCTTGAGTAATCCAGTCAAGGATGTAAGCTCTGGTGTCCTGAAGATGACGCGGGACAGAGAAAGGGCAGACAGGTGAGAGTCTGGGGGCCTGGACCCCTAGCCCTGCGGACCCGGTCCCTGCCCTCCAGCGTCATCCACGTGGCCTTGAGCGAGCATTTAACCCCTGTGGTCTGTGCCTGTCTCTCCTTGGAATTCCCTCTTCACAGCCCCCAGGGCTGCAGCTGCCGCCTCCAGTCTGATGACTCAAATACTCTGTCCCAGAGCCCTGCTTGCACCCAGCCCCCTCCACAGCCTGTAGCTTCTAGATCTCAGACAGACAAGTTGAATTAGTCCCCATGCTGTCTTCACCATCCCCTAGGTGGATTGGCAGCACCAACACCTCCAGAGTTGCTCTATCAAGGCCAAGAGGAGTGAGAACTCCCCCAGCTTTTAAGCCTAATTTTTCAGCCAGTCCCATGATGGCTTGAACTGACCTAATTGGTCTCGATCTGAAACCTATTTGTTCCAAATACTCCCTTCCTTATCAAGGATTCTGCTGGAACACCAGGCGGCTAAAGTCTCTCTGTTGGGAACAGTTCCCTTCTCCTCAGCACCCACAGATTCCACTTACAACTCCATAGGGTGCATGACCTGTCTACCCCTCCAAGTCCATCCCAAAGCCCTTCCCGCTTTTACCCAACACTCCAACCACAGGGCACCCTGTATGCAGGTCAGGCCACTGTGCCCACTGGGGGTCGTTGTTCTCCCCACACAAAATCCCCTACCCTTGCTGTGGCCCCCTGAAGGGGACCTCATTTGCTTTTCCAAGTCCAATCCAGATTTCAGATCCTCAAGGAAGCCTTCTCGAGGAAAGAGACCCTCAGGATAACTGTTGCATTCTTCACTCTGCGTATATCAGGGTATCAGTGTGTATCAGGTTATCAGTGTGTATCAGGATATCAGTGTATATCAGTCTGCATATATATATATATATGCTCTCTTCCCCGCACCCAGCATGATGCTGAGAGGTAGTCGGTGTACAGTAAACATTTGTGGGATAAATGACTGGAAATGAAATGGACACAAATATCCACAGGTGGTTACAGTGGAAAACTCCTGCTGAAGATGTGAAGATGTGAAGGAAACCTTGGACAGTCCTCAGACTCACTTTGGAAAAGACTTAGTCATGTTTACAAATGAGGTACTCCTTTAGGAAAATGTGTCAATGTCTCAAACTATCTCCATTTTATAGGCTATCCCTTTCAATGAGAAGGAATATAATGGTTGTCTCTAGAGGACTTAGTGGAGAAGGCAATGGCACCCTACTCCACTACTCTTGCCTGGAAGATCCCATGGACGGAGGAGCCTGGTGGGCTGCAGTCCATGGGGTCACTAAGAGTCCGACTTGACTGAACGACTTCACTTTCACTTTTCACTTTCATGCTTTGGAGAAGGAAATGGCAACCCACTCCAGTGTTCTTGCCTGGAGAATCCCAGGGNTGTACCATGTGATTCCAACTATGTAACATTCTGGAAAAGAAAAAACTATAGAGACATTAAAAAATCAGTGGTTAACAGAGGTTGGGGGGAAAGAATTAGGGATAAATAGGTGGAGGGTCTTTAGAGCAGCGCAACAATTCTATATGAAACTACAGTGCTGGAAACATGCCATTGTCCTTTTGTCTAAACCTATGTAGCGTGCAGCATAAACAGTGAACCCCAGTGTAAACTATGGACTATGGGTGATAAGGATGTGTCAGTGTTGGTTCATTGATTATAATAAATATACTATTCTGATGGGGGTGGCTGTGGATGTGTACAGGTAGGAGTATGTGGCAAATCTCTGTACCTTTCTTTCCATTTTTCTGTGAACCCAAAACTATTCTAAAGCATGAAATCTTTAAAAAAGAGAGAGAATGTGAAATTACTAACAAAAATATAAAGATCTTAATTTATTCAATGAATATTTATTTGATGAATATTTATTTTAGTGTTAGTCACTCAGTTGTGTCTACTCTTTGTGACCCCAAGAACAGTATGTAGCCCGCCAGACTCCTCTGTCCATGGAATTATCCAGGTTGGACTCTTGAAGTGGGTAATCATTCCCTTGGATTGCAAGGAGATCCAACCAGTCCATTCTGAAGGAGATCAGCCCTGGGATTTCTTTGGAAGGAATGATGCTAAAGCTGAAACTCCAGCACTTTGGCCACCTCATGAGAAGAGTTGACTCATTGGAAAAGACTCTGATGCCAGGAGGGATTGGGGGCAGGAGGAAAAGGGGACTACAGAAGATGAGATGGCTGGATGGTATCACAGACTCGATGGATGTAAGTCTGAGTGAACTCTGGGAGATGGTGATGGACAGGGAGGCCTGGCGTGCTGTGATTCATGGGGTCGCAAAGAGTCGGACGCAACTAAGTGACTGAACTGAACTGAACTGAACTATTACCTTCTCCAGGGGATCTTCCCGAAGCAGAGATAGAACCTGGGTCTCTCACATTGCAGGCAGATTCTTTATTTGTTATTGTTCACTCACTAGATCATGTCCAACTCTTTGAAACCCTATGGACTAAAGCCACCAGCTCCCCGTGCTTTACTGTCTCCTGGAGTTTTCTCAAATTTATGTCAATTGAGTCAGTGATTATATTTATCTGTCTCATCCTCTGCCACCCCTTTCACCTTTTGCCTTCAATCTTTCCCAGCATCGAGTCTTTTCTAATGAGTTGCCTCTTTACATCAGGTAACCAATGCCTCAGCTTCAGCATCAGTCCTTCCAGTGAATATTCAGGACTGATTTCCCTTAAGATCAACTGGTTTGATCTCCTTGCTGTTCAAGACACTGTCAAGAGTCTGCACACCACATTTTGAAAGCATCAGTTATTCAGTGCTCAGCCTTCTTTATGGTCCAACTCTCACATTCGTACATGATTACTGGAAAAACCATATGTCTTTGCTTCTTAATATGCTCTCTAGGTTTGTCATTCCAAGGAGTAAGCATTTTTTTAATTTCATGGCTGAAGTCCACAGTGATTTCGGAGACCAAGAAAAGAAAATCTGTCACTGCCTCCATTTTTTCCCCTTCTATTTGACATGAAATGATGGGACTGGATGCCATGATCATAGTTTTTTGAATATTGAGTTTTAAGCCAGCTTTTCACCTTCATCTTTAACCCATATCAAGAGGCTCTTTAGTTCCTCTTCACTTTTTGCTATTAGTTGGTATAATCTGGATATTTTTTCAGTTTAGTTCAGTCACTCAGTCATGTCCAACTCTTTGTGACTTCATGAACTGCAGCATGCCAGGCTTCCCTGTCCATCACCAACTCCCAGAGCTTGCTCAAACTCATGTCTGTCGAGTCAGTGATGCCATCCAACTATCTCATCCTCTGTCATTCCCTTCTCCCACATTCAATCTTTCCCAGCATCAGGGTCTTTTCAAATGAATCAGTTCTTCACATCAGGTGGTCAAAGTACTGGAGCTTCAGTTTCAGCATCAGTCCTTTCAATGAATATTCAGGACTGATTCCTTTAGGATTGACTGGTTTGATCTCCTTGCAGTCCAAGGGATTCTCAAGGGTCTTCTCCATTGCCTCAGTTCTAAGGCATCATTCTTTGGTGCTCAGATTTCTTTATGGTTCAACTCTCACATCCATACACAACTACTGGAAAAACTATAGCTTTGACTAGACAGAACTTTGTTGGCAAAGTAATGTCTCTGCTTTTTAATATGCTGTCTATGTTAGCCATAGTTGGATATCTGAGGTTGTTGATATTTTTCCCGGCAATCTTGATTCCAGCTAATGACTCATCCAGCATTCATCTTTCATTTCAGACTCTTTTTGTTGACTTTGTGGGCTACTCTATTTCTTCTAAGGGATTCTTGCCCACAGTAGTAGATATAATGGCCATCTGAATTAAATTGTTCATTCCTGTCCGTTTTAGTTCACTGATTCCTAAAATAGCGATATTCACTCTTGCCATCTCCTGCTTGACCACATGCAATTTTTACCTTGATTCATGGACCTGACATTCCAGGTTCCTCTGCAGTATTGTTCTTTATACCACCAAACTTTACTTTCATCACCAGATACATCCACCAGCTGAGTGTCATTTCCATTTTGGCCCAGCTACTTCATTCTTTCTGAAGCTATTAGTAATTGCACTCTGCTCATCCCAGTAGCATATTGGACACTTTCTGACCTGGGGGCTCATCTTCTAGTGTCATATGTTTTTGCCTTTTCATACTATTCATGGGTTTCTTGTGGCAATAACACTGTAGTGGTTTGCCATTCCCTCTTCTAGTAGACCACATTTTGTTAGAACTCTTAACTATGACCTGTCCATCTTGGGTGACCCTGCCTGCCATGACTCACAGCCTCACTGAGTTATGCAAGCCCCTTTGCTAGGACAAGCCTGTAATCCATGAAGGGAGTTTGTTTATTTAATATAAATAAATGTTCTAGGCTCTAAAGTAAAAGCCTTGAGTTAAAAAGGTCAAATTCTTCTCAACATGGAACTTAACATCTAGTTTGAGGAAACAAATAATAAATCATCATTAAGGATGCATCTGTTGGAATCAAAAGTTAAAAGAGAAAATGAATCAGAGTAAGCATACCAGGGAAAGGATAGGTTTTTCTGTTTTGCCAGAAGCTGATTAGNAATGAATTGACCACTTTTCTAGGTGGCACTAGTGGCAAAGAATCTGCCTGCCGATGCAGAAGACACGCAGGTTCAATTTCTGGGTCGGGAAGATCCCCTGGAGGAGGGCACGGCAACCCACACCAGTACTCTTGTCTGGAGAATCCCATGGACAGAGGAGCTTGGTGGGCTACAGTCCACGAGGTCGGAAAGAGTCGGACACGACTCGAGCGACTTAGCATGCACACACTATGTGCAAGGAGGTGCAAGAGTTCGGGCTCATTGAAATCAGAGATCATACGCACCTCAGCCCATGGGGCCAGCATCCTGTCCTTTCTCATCCTGAGTCCCACTCGGGGTGCCCTGCTTAGGGCGGATGCAGTGGCTGAGGTCTGCAGCATCCTTTGTTTACTGACACGGCAGGTAGCATTCTGTATTCACAAGACAATGGAGGACAAGTTCAATCACACACACCGCGGGACTCAGCGTCGAAGCCAACACTCATGTGGACGTTTCCTCTTCTCAATTTCTTGTCTGGCATTTACCTCACTTCCTGCCTCTCTCTGCCTCTCCTGGTAACCAGCAACAAATCAGCAATAGAACTTACGTCTGCATTCAAACTGTAATACACCCTTAATACTAAAGTAAAGGGCACCAGACACTTTGCTGCTGATGACACTTTTTAGCTGGCCGTAGAGCAGATGTCTGCGGAAGACTGCCTTCCAGGTGCCTGGTGATTTCTCTCAGGAACTTGCTCACCTGTCTCCAACTCCTTGTGTTGACCTTGGAACCAGGCTCCCTGCAGATCAGAGCGGAGTCTGGTACTCCACGCTGGGTCCTTGATTCCAGGGTGAGCAGAGGTAGGAAGTTCACACACAGGTAGGTGAACTAACACTTGGATGTAGTTTTAGGGCTGCACTTCGGCCATGGCTGTGTGAGTGTGACAGGATGGGGTAGGTCTGAAAGTACGGCCCCACTGCTGAGATTTTGTGTCAGCTCACTAAAGCTCGTTGCTAGATTCGTAGTAACCCTTGCTATCTGCTGCTGCTGCTGCTGCTAAGTCGCTTCAGTCGTGTCCGACTCTGTGCCACCCCATAGACAGCAGCCCACCAGGCTCTCCCATCCCTGGGATTCTCCAGGCAAGAACACTGGAGTGGCTTGCCATTTCCTTCTCCAGTACATGAAAGTGAAAAGTGAAAGTGAAGTCTCTCAGTCGTGTCTGACCCTCAGCGACCCCATGGACTGCAGCCTTCCAGGCTCCTCCATCCATGGGATTTTCCAGGCAGGAGTATTGGAGTGGGATGCCATCACCTTCTCTGCTTGCTACCTGAGACCCATGAATATCAGGTTTGTGCATCATCCACGTGGGCCTCTCCCGACTTCCCCATCTCATTCTCTGTGTGTCGCTCACCTGCCATTCCAGGCTTATCTCAGCCCACGCGACCTCTGGGAAACTCAGCTGAAGGATGACCCCTGGGTCCAGTGCCTTCTCCACCACAGGCGAGAGGGAGGACCAGAT
Source organism: Raphicerus campestris (assembly GCA_006410735.1). Lineage (NCBI taxonomy): Eukaryota > Metazoa > Chordata > Mammalia > Artiodactyla > Bovidae > Raphicerus > Raphicerus campestris. Next base: position 104,443 of record SJYW01048904.1, on the reverse strand, counting down.
CCCAGGAAAGGGAGAGACCATCTCCGCCTCCAAGCAAGTCAAGCCACTTTCGTTTATCAAATTTACAAATTTTGTTTGGAACTGAAGTCGCTCAGTCGTGTCTGACTCTTTGCGATCCCATGGACTGTAGCCTACCAGGCTCCTCCGTCCATGGGATTCTCCAGGCAAGAGTACTGGAGTGGGTTGCCATTTCCTTCTCCAGGAGATCTTCCCAACCCAGGGATCAAACTTGGGGCTCCCTCATTGCGGGCAGATGCTTTACCATCTGAGCCACCAGGGAATTCCAAGGACTAAACAAATTTTGTTTAGTCACTAATTTAAATTTTTCACGAAAGTCCTATCTGCTGTTAAGGAAGATCCAAGATATGGTCTGCATTTTCAGTAAAAAAAAAAAAAACCACCCTTTTCCCTGAGTCAAAAAGGCATTCATCTCATGAGTGATTCTAAGGCTACGTATACTGTGGTGGGTTCCAGGATGTTGCTTCAGAGAAGAGACACACTGAATTGTACAAATGTGGTCGCTTTCTTGAGTAATCCAGTCAAGGATGTAAGCTCTGGTGTCCTGAAGATGACGCGGGACAGAGAAAGGGCAGACAGGTGAGAGTCTGGGGGCCTGGACCCCTAGCCCTGCGGACCCGGTCCCTGCCCTCCAGCGTCATCCACGTGGCCTTGAGCGAGCATTTAACCCCTGTGGTCTGTGCCTGTCTCTCCTTGGAATTCCCTCTTCACAGCCCCCAGGGCTGCAGCTGCCGCCTCCAGTCTGATGACTCAAATACTCTGTCCCAGAGCCCTGCTTGCACCCAGCCCCCTCCACAGCCTGTAGCTTCTAGATCTCAGACAGACAAGTTGAATTAGTCCCCATGCTGTCTTCACCATCCCCTAGGTGGATTGGCAGCACCAACACCTCCAGAGTTGCTCTATCAAGGCCAAGAGGAGTGAGAACTCCCCCAGCTTTTAAGCCTAATTTTTCAGCCAGTCCCATGATGGCTTGAACTGACCTAATTGGTCTCGATCTGAAACCTATTTGTTCCAAATACTCCCTTCCTTATCAAGGATTCTGCTGGAACACCAGGCGGCTAAAGTCTCTCTGTTGGGAACAGTTCCCTTCTCCTCAGCACCCACAGATTCCACTTACAACTCCATAGGGTGCATGACCTGTCTACCCCTCCAAGTCCATCCCAAAGCCCTTCCCGCTTTTACCCAACACTCCAACCACAGGGCACCCTGTATGCAGGTCAGGCCACTGTGCCCACTGGGGGTCGTTGTTCTCCCCACACAAAATCCCCTACCCTTGCTGTGGCCCCCTGAAGGGGACCTCATTTGCTTTTCCAAGTCCAATCCAGATTTCAGATCCTCAAGGAAGCCTTCTCGAGGAAAGAGACCCTCAGGATAACTGTTGCATTCTTCACTCTGCGTATATCAGGGTATCAGTGTGTATCAGGGTATCAGTGTGTATCAGGGTATCAGTGTGTATCAATCAGGGTATCAGCGTGTATCAGGGTATCAGTGTGCATCAGGGTATCAGTGTGTATCAATCAGGGTATCAGCGTGTATCAGGGTATCAGTGTGTATCAGGATATCAGTGTATATCAGTCTGCATATATATATATATATATATATATATGCTCTCTTCCCCGCACCCAGCATGATGCTGAGAGGTAGTCAGTGTACAGTGAACATTTGTGGGATAAATGACTGGAAATTAAATGGATACAAATATCCACAGGTGGTTACAGTAGAAAACTCCTGCTGAAGATGTGAAGGAAACCTTGGACAGTCCTCAGACTCACTTTGGAAAAGACTTAGTCATGTTTACAAATGAGGTACTCCTTTGGGAAAATGTGTCAATGTCTCAAACTATCTCCATTTTATAGGCTATCCCTTTCAATGAGAAGGAATATAATGGTTGTCTCTAGAGGACTTAGTGGAGAAGGCAATGGCACCCTACTCCACTACTCTTGCCTGGAAGATCCCATGGACGGAGGAGCCTGGTGGGCTGCAGTCCATGGGGTCACTAAGAGTCCGACTTGACTGAACGACTTCACTTTCACTTTTCACTTTCATGCTTTGGAGAAGGAAATGGCAACCCACTCCAGTGTTCTTGCCTGGAGAATCCCAGGGAAGAGGGAGCCTGGTGGGCTGCCATCTATGGGGTGGCACAGAGTCGGACACGACTGAAGCAACTTAGCAGCATCAGCAGAGGACTTAATAGTGAGTCTAAAACAGAATTAAATTCTATTAGCAAAAGACAATGTTCTTAGAGAGTTACGTGCTTGGAAAGGAGAACTAACGCTATTTATCATGCAGAGAGAGACTGAACTAAGAATCTCTAGCCTTGTTTTTCCCTTTATTCTTTTAAATTACAAAATATGAAGAGAGAGGAAAGCCTGAAATTGCACAATAATTTAGACCAAGCGAAGGTAGGCAGCCTCTAGTGCGTGCTTCAGGCTAAATTGCTTTAGTTGTGTCCAGCTATTTGCAACCCCAAGGACTGTAGCCCACCAGGTTCCTGTCCATGTGATTTTCCGGGCAAGAACACTGATTCGCCATGCCCTCTTCCAGCGGATCCTGACCCAGGGATAGAACCCACGCCTCTTGCGTCTCCTGCACTGGCAGGCCTGTTCTTCACTGCTAGTGTCAGCTGGGAAGCCAGACAGACTCCAGAGAGTCACAACTCAGGTCCAGGAGTCTCCCAGCAAAACCTTTCCCCGTTTTTTCCTGATGCCTCACCCTGCTGGTTGATTTCCCTGGTGACTCAGATGGTAAGGCATCTGCCTACAATACAGGAGACCCAGGCTCGATCCCTGGGTCTGGAGGATCCTTTGGAGAAGGAAATGGCAACCCACTCCAGTACTCTTGCCTGGAAAATCCTGCAGATTGAGGAGCCTGGTGGGCTACAGTCCATGGGGTTGCAAAGAGTCGAACATGACTGAGCATCTTCACTTCACTTTACCCTACTGGGCTGCTCAGGGGTCTTCCTCCAGGACCCCCCTGCTGGAGAGTCTAACCCTTCCACATGGGCAGCTCCTCTTTGTTTGTTGATTAGATATATCTAAGTCAAGAATCCTGTGTGATTAGGGATTTAACAATTATTCAAAGTTGATAGTGATGTCATAAGTTTGGGAAGATCATTTTATTTTTTAGTTTATTGCATTTTTAAAAATATTTATTTGGTTGCTCCAGGTCTTAGTTACAGCACGTAGGATCTTCAATCTTTGTGCAGCATATGGACTCTAAGATACAGCCTGTGGGATTTAGTTCCCTGATCAGGGATCAAACCTGGGCCTCCAACATTGGGTGTGTGGAGTCTTAGTCACTGGACCACCAGAGGAGTCCCTGCCAGGGTCATTTTAAATCTAATAAACCTGAGTTCAATTCAAACTCTGTGCAGTTGCTCATTCATGGTTTTGATGTGCTTAGAATACATTTTCCCTTGAACTGTGTGCCTATGTGTGTGCTCAGTCATGTCCAACTCTTTGCAACCCTACAGACTGTAGCCCGCTAGGCTCCTCTGTCCGAGGAATTTCCCAGGCACGAACACTAGAATGGATAGCCATTTCCTCCTCCAGGGGATCTTCCTCACCCAGGAATCGAACTGGTGTCTCCTGCGTCTCCTCCATCGGCAGGTGGATTCTTTACCAGTGTGCCCACTGGGAAGCCCTCCTCTAACTGCACTGACTTGCTAAAATATTTCTGCTACTAATTTTTCAGTAATTTCTCAAGCAATGAGATTCTGAGACTCCTGCAGGTTAGAAACACATTTGAGGCTTTTATAACTGTTTCATTGTCCATATGAGCTTTTTCATCCCTTTACTTCGCTTCCTTAGAATCTACTTTCTTATTTTCATTTTTATCCATCAGCCATGCATCTTCTTCTCACATGATTAGGGTACGTTTTACACTAAAGACTAACAGGATCTGTCACCAGAGGATCTTGATAAAGAAGGGAATGTGGTATCAGGTGACAACACTGATCTGAACAGATATAGGAATTTACCATAAAATTTTGAATATGAATCCAGTCCGGGAAAAAGTGAAGCATAGTCTGTATTCCTTTGCCTTATTTTCTCATAAAAGCTCCCCAGCATCCATTTTACTGCATATATCATTTCTCTTCCAAATCGAGTTTGTTAATTGATTTCCCAGCGTAACACTTACCAAGCTCCTGCACCCTGCACCGGGTCCTAGAGTGATGAAACCACAGCATAGCCTCCTTCTGCTGGAATGTTCCTTGTTCTGTATTTGAGATACGACACATGGCTATGATCCTCGTCAGCCCTGTGCTTGACTCACATGACAACTTATGAGGTTGGTAGTTATTCCCGTTCTAAGTATGGGGAAACAGGATCAGAATATTTACATAATTTACCCAGAGTCACTGGCTAGTAAAACCCGGGGAGCCAGGATCGAGACGCCCATAGATCTGAGTTAAAACCTAGACAGTCACTATCATCTGGTATCTAGATTGCTCTTCCAGCCTCCCAGGAAGCAGGCATGACATGACCACCTCACTTTTTCCATCGACGCTATGAAAGGACCCTTGAAGTTATGAATCGGGTCTGTGCCACCTGCATGGGTACCAGCTCCTTGTGACTGCAGACCCCATGGGCCTCTTTCTCTGTGGATTCTTGAGAAATCTGAGAGCACAGCCCTGAGCAGCAAATCAGAGTCATCTCCCAAAGTCAGAAAGGGCAGATTCGCCACCGGGACGCCTGAGGGCTATCACTCGAAACTCTAACCTTTGACGCGACTCTGAATTCTGGTAACTCCCTCAATTCTTCATTAACTGAGAACAACAAAACAAAAAAGCAGACCTTCGGGAAGTCAGAACTGTGGGAGTCTTCACAGCCTCGGGAACACCTGCATGCTCTTGACGCCCTGTTTTTCCCTACACACATCTTTTAAATCACTCATTGAGCTCATAACGCTCACCAGCTGTGGTGCCAGGAGCTTTCACACACACAGTAGACACTGCATCCACCCACGTCTAGGATGCTGGCTGACTCAGCAGGCTCGCGGCAAAGGCTTTTTAGTCGGGGATTCACAGCAGCGCCAACCTTCCCAAACCGTGATGTTTGACTGGGTGACAGGCTGCATGCCAGCTTCCAAAGCAGCTCCCCTTATGAGCCCATCCTGAGAACACAGAACGTCAAGGAAACTGCACCTGCACATTTATCTCTGTAGTTATATGTCTCCCTGTATTTTGGGAAAAGAAAAAGAACAGTTCTTGGAATATACAGTTGTTTATAGGAAAAAGAAGATAAGACAAGGGGTGTTTAGAAGCTTCTGCAAACTGACATTTTATTTACATGGTCTGATAGTGGTTGCGGTTAGATTTTGAAGTTTAGAGAAATTGTTTAGGCGCTTGTATTAATTGACGAGAAACAGCCATGTAGCCAGAGACCAAGAGAATTTCTTCCTGGGGCTAAAGAACAGGGAGGGGAAAGAGTTTCTCAGGTGGCCGCTTTCTCAATGTTACATTTTAACAGAGAAGACTGCTGCATTCGGGGGTTCCTTACCTCTGAAGCCAATCTTAGGGGTCAGACCCAAGGTTGTGCTCNCACCCTTTTCCCTGAGTCAAAAAGGCATTCATCTCATGAGTGATTCTAAGGCTATGTATACTGTGGTGGGTTCCAGGATGTTGCTTCAGAGAAGAGACACACTGAATTGTACAAATGTGGTCGCTTTCTTGAGTAATCCAGTCAAGGATGTAAGCTCTGGTGTCCTGAAGATGACGCGGGACAGAGAAAGGGCAGACAGGTGAGAGTCTGGGGGCCTGGACCCCTAGCCCTGCGGACCCGGTCCCTGCCCTCCAGCGTCATCCACGTGGCCTTGAGCGAGCATTTAACCCCTGTGGTCTGTGCCTGTCTCTCCTTGGAATTCCCTCTTCACAGCCCCCAGGGCTGCAGCTGCCGCCTCCAGTCTGATGACTCAAATACTCTGTCCCAGAGCCCTGCTTGCACCCAGCCCCCTCCACAGCCTGTAGCTTCTAGATCTCAGACAGACAAGTTGAATTAGTCCCCATGCTGTCTTCACCATCCCCTAGGTGGATTGGCAGCACCAACACCTCCAGAGTTGCTCTATCAAGGCCAAGAGGAGTGAGAACTCCCCCAGCTTTTAAGCCTAATTTTTCAGCCAGTCCCATGATGGCTTGAACTGACCTAATTGGTCTCGATCTGAAACCTATTTGTTCCAAATACTCCCTTCCTTATCAAGGATTCTGCTGGAACACCAGGCGGCTAAAGTCTCTCTGTTGGGAACAGTTCCCTTCTCCTCAGCACCCACAGATTCCACTTACAGCTCCATAGGGTGCATGACCTGTCTACCCCTCCAAGTCCATCCCAAAGCCCTTCCCGCTTTTACCCAACACTCCAACCACAGGGCACCCTGTATGCAGGTCAGGCCACTGTGCCCACTGGGGGTCGTTGTTCTCCCCACACAAAATCCCCTACCCTTGCTGTGGCCCCCTGAAGGGGACCTCGTTTGCTTTTCCAAGTCCAATCCAGATTTCAGATCCTCAAGGAAGCCTTCTCGAGGAAAGAGACCCTCAGGATAACTGTTGCATTCTTCACTCTGCGTATATCAGGGTATCAGTGTGTATCAGGTTATCAGTGTGTATCAGGATATCAGTGTATATCAGTCTGCATATATATATATATATGCTCTCTTCCCCGCACCCAGCATGATGCTGAGAGGTAGTCGGTGTACAGTAAACATTTGTGGGATAAATGACTGGAAATGAAATGGACACAAATATCCACAGGTGGTTACAGTGGAAAACTCCTGCTGAAGATGTGAAGATGTGAAGGAAACCTTGGACAGTCCTCAGACTCACTTTGGAAAAGACTTAGTCATGTTTACAAATGAGGTACTCCTTTAGGAAAATGTGTCAATGTCTCAAACTATCTCCATTTTATAGGCTATCCCTTTCAATGAGAAGGAATATAATGGTTGTCTCTAGAGGACTTAGTGGAGAAGGCAATGGCACCCTACTCCACTACTCTTGCCTGGAAGATCCCATGGACGGAGGAGCCTGGTGGGCTGCAGTCCATGGGGTCACTAAGAGTCCGACTTGACTGAACGACTTCACTTTCACTTTTCACTTTCATGCTTTGGAGAAGGAAATGGCAACCCACTCCAGTGTTCTTGCCTGGAGAATCCCAGGGAAGAGGGAGCCTGGTGGGCTGCCATCTATGGGGTGGCACAGAGTCGGACACGACTGAAGCGACTTAGCAGCATCAGCAGAGGACTTAATAGTGAGTCTAAAACAGAATTAAATTCTATTAGCAAAAGACAATGTTCTTAGAGAGTTACGTGCTTGGAAAGGAGAACTAACGCTATTTATCATGCAGAGAGAGACTGAACTAAGAATCTCTAGCCTTGTTTTTCCCTTTATTCTTTTAAATTACAAAATATGAAGAGAGAGGAAAGCCTGAAATTGCACAATAATTTAGACCAAGCGAAGGTAGGCAGCCTCTAGTGCGTGCTTCAGGCTAAATTGCTTTAGTTGTGTCCAGCTATTTGCAACCCCAAGGACTGTAGCCCACCAGGTTCCTGTCCATGTGATTTTCCAGGCAAGAACACTGATTCGCCATGCCCTCTTCCAGCGGATCCTGACCCAGGGATAGAACCCACGCCTCTTGCGTCTCCTGCACTGGCAGGCCTGTTCTTCACTGCTAGTGTCAGCTGGGAAGCCAGACAGACTCCAGAGAGTCACAACTCAGGTCCAGGAGTCTCCCAGCAAAACCTTTCCCCGTTTTTTCCTGATGCCTCACCCTGCTGGTTGATTTCCCTGGTGACTCAGATGGTAAGGCATCTGCCTACAATACAGGAGACCCGGGCTCGATCCCTGGGTCTGGAGGATCCTTTGGAGAAGGAAATGGCAACCCACTCCAGTACTCTTGCCTGGAAAATCCTGCAGATTGAGGAGCCTGGTGGGCTACAGTCCATGGGGTTGCAAAGAGTCGAACATGACTGAGCATCTTCACTTCACTTTACCCTACTGGGCTGCTCAGGGGTCTTCCTCCAGGACCCCCCTGCTGGAGAGTCTAACCCTTCCACATGGGCAGCTCCTCTTTGTTTGTTGATTAGATATATCTAAGTCAAGAATCCTGTGTGATTAGGGATTTAACAATTATTCAAAGTTGATAGTGATGTCATAAGTTTGGGAAGATCATTTTATTTTTTAGTTTATTGCATTTTAAAAAATATTTATTTATTTGGTTGCTCCAGGTCTTAGTTACAGCACATAGGATCTTCAGTCTTTGTGCGGCATATGGACTCTAAGATGCAGCCTGTGGGATTTAGTTCCCTGATCAGGGATCAAACCTGGGCCTCCAACATTGGGTGTGTGGAGTCTTAGTCACTGGACCACCAGAGGAGTCCCTGCCAGGGTCATTTTAAATCTAATAAACCTGAGTTCAATTCAAACTCTGTGCAGTTGCTCATTCATGGTTTTGATGTGCTTAGAATACATTTTCCCTTGAACTGTGTGCCTATGTGTGTGCTCAGTCATGTCCAACTCTTTGCAACCCCACAGACTGTAGCCCGCTAGGCTCCTCTGTCTGAGGAATTTCCCAGGCAAGAACACTAGAATGGATAGCCATTTCCTCCTCCAGGGGATCTTCCTCACCCAGGAATCGAACTGGTGTCTCCTGCGTCTCCTCCATCGGCAGGTGGATTCTTTACCAGTGTGCCCACCGGGAAGCCCTCCTCTAACTGCACTGGCTTGCTAAAATATTTCTGCTACTAATTTTTCAGTAATTTCTCAAGCAATGAGAATCTGAGACTCCTGCAGGTTAGAAACACATTTGAGGCTTTTATAACTGTTTCATTGTCCATATGAGCTTTTTCATCCCTTTACTTCGCTTCCTTAGAATCTACTTTCTTATTTTCATTTTTATCCATCAGCCATGCATCTTCTTCTCACATGATTAGGGTACGTTTTACACTAAAGACTAACAGGATCTGTCACCAGAGGATCTTGATAAAGAAGGGAATGTGGTATCAGGTGACAACACTGATCTGAACAGATATAGGAATTTACCATAAAATTTTGAATATGAATCCAGTCCGGGAAAAAGTGAAGCATAGTCTGTATTCCTTTGCCTTATTTTCTCATAAAAGCTCCCCAGCATCCATTTTACTGCATATATCATTTCTCTTCCAAATCGAGTTTGTTAATTGATTTCCCAGCGTAACACTTACCAAGCTCCTGCACCCTGCACCGGGTCCTAGAGTGATGAAACCACAGCATAGCCTCCTTCTGCTGGAATGTTCCTTGTTCTGTATTTGAGATACGACACATGGCTATGATCCTCGTCAGCCCTGTGCTTGACTCACATGACAACTTATGAGGTTGGTAGTTATTCCCGTTCTAAGTATGGGGAAACTGGATCAGAATATTTACATAATTTACCCAGAGTCACTGGCTAGTAAAACCCGGGGAGCCAGGATCGAGACGCCCATAGATCTGAGTTAAAACCTAGACAGTCACTATCATCTGGTATCTAGATTGCTCTTCCAGCCTCCCAGGAAGCAGGCATGACATGACCACCTCACTTTTTCCATCGACGCTATGAAAGGACCCTTGAAGTTATGAATCGGGTCTGTGCCACCTGCATGGGTACCAGCTCCTTGTGACTGCAGACCCCATGGGCCTCTTTCTCTGTGGATTCTTGAGAAATCTGAGAGCACAGCCCTGAGCAGCAAATCAGAGTCATCTCCCAAAGTCAGAAAGGGCAGATTCGCCACCGGGACGCCTGAGGGCTATCACTCGAAACTCTAACCTTTGACGCGACTCTGAATTCTGGTAACTCCCTCAATTCTTCATTAACTGAGAACAACAAAACAAAAAAGCAGACCTTCGGGAAGTCAGAACTGTGGGAGTCTTCATAGCCTCGGGAACACCTGCATGCTCTTGACGCCCTGTTTTTCCCTACATCCCGCCTTTAATCACATCTTTTAAATCACTCATTGAGCTCATAACGCTCACCAGCTGTGGTGCCAGGAGCTTTCACACACACAGTAGACACTGCATCCACCCACGTCTAGGATGCTGGCTGACTCAGCAGGCTCGCGGCAAAGGCTTTTTAGTCGGGGATTCACAGCAGCGCCAACCTTCCCAAACCGTGATGTTTGACTGGGTGACAGGCTGCATGCCAGCTTCCAAAGCAGCTCCCCTTATGAGCCCATCCTGAGAACACAGAACGTCAAGGAAACTGCACCTGCACATTTATCTCTGTAGTTATATGTCTCCCTGTATTTTGGGAAAAGAAAAAGAACAGTTCTTGGAATATACCGTTGTTTATAGGAAAAAGAAGATAAGACAAGGGGTGTTTAGAAGCTTCTGCAAACTGACATTTTATTTACATGGTCTGATAGTGGTTGCGGTTAGATTTTGAAGTTTAGAGAAATTGTTTAGGCGCTTGTATTAATTGACGAGAAACAGCCATGTAGCCAGAGACCAAGAGAATTTCTTCCTGGGGCTAAAGAACAGTGAGGGGAAAGAGTTTCTCAGGTGGCCGCTTTCTCAATGTTACATTTTAACAGAGAAGACTGCTGCATTCGGGGGTTCCTTACCTCTGAAGCCAATCTTAGGGGTCAGACCCAAGGTTGTGCTCAACTCAGCACTTTCGGCTAATAGCACATGGCAGGTATTTTCCTGGATCAATGGAGGTCATAACTGACCTCTGAGGAAGGGAGCAAGCTTGAACATCCTTCCTAGAAACCTCACCCTTGTCTCCTCTGTTAGTCCCCAGCTTCNCCCAGCACTTTCGGCAAATAGCACATGGCAAGTATTTCCCTGGATCAATGGAGGTCATAACTGACCTCTGAGGAAGGGAGCAAGCTTGAACATCCTAGAAACCTCACCCTTGTCTCCTCTGTTAGTCCCCAGCTTCCTTCCCTTCTTCCCTCTTTATCAGTCCCATGGCCCGTGTGTGTGTGTGTGTGTGTGTGTGTGTGTGTGTGTGCCCGCCTTTGGTTAACACACCTACACAGGTAGAAAGAGGCATTTCTGTAGACTGATCAACCTCCCCACCTTCACTGGAGAGGCCCAGCAGCACTCTCGCCTCCTCAAGCCCACTGTCCTAGTCCGCTCGGGCTGACACAACAAAATACCCTGGCCGGGGGCTCACACAGCAGGCGTGNCTCAGCACTTTCGGCTAATAGCACATGGCAGGTATTTTCCTGGATCAATGGAGGTCATAACTGACCTCTGAGGAAGGGAGCAAGCTTGAACATCCTTCCTAGAAACCTCACCCTTGTCTCCTCTGTTAGTCCCCAGCTTCCTTCCCATCTTCCCTCTTTATCAGTCCCATGGCCCGTGTGTGTGTGTGTGTGTGTGTGTGTGTGTGTGTGTGTGTGCGCGCCTTTGGTTAACACACCCACACAGGTAGAAAGAGGCATTTTTGTAGACTGGTCAACCTCCCCACCTTCACTGGAAAGGCCCAGCAGCACTCTCTTGCCTCCTCAAGCCCACTGTCCTAGTCCGCTCGGGCTGACACAACAAAATACCCTGGCCGGGGGCTCACACAGCAGGCGTGTATTCTACAGCTCTGAAAGCTGTGAGGTGAAGAGCGAGGTGCCCACACTCAGGTTCTGGGAGATCCCCCTTCCCACCTGCAGACAGCCACCTTCTCACTGTGCCCACTTGTGGAGGAAGCAAGGGGCTTCCTCTTATAAAAGCATCAGGGACTCCACTCATGGCCCAGTGATTCAAACTTTGCCGTCCAAGGCAGGCAGTGTGGGCTTGATCCCTGGTCGGGGAGCTAGGATCTCATATGCCTTGTGGCCAAAAATCCCAACACGTAAAACAGAAGCACGATGGTAACAGAGTCAATAAAGATTTTTAAAATGGTTCACATAGAAAAATCCTTTTTAAAAAAAGCATCAGTTCTCTGGAATCAGGGCTCCGCACTTACCGCCTGCTGCTGCTGTTCAGTCACCAAGTCGTGCCTGACTCTTTGTGACCCCCTGGACTGCTGCACACCAGGCCTCTGTCCCTTACTCTCTCCTGGAGTTTGCCCAAGTCCATGTCCTTTGAGTAGGTGATGCCATCCAACCATCTCATCTTCTGTTGGCCTCTTCTCCTTCTGCCTTCAGGATCCTTCCCAGCATCAAGGTCTTTTCCCATGAGTCAGTTCTTCTCATCAGGTGGCTGAAGTATTGGAGCTTCAGCTTCAGCATCAGTCCTTCCAGTGAGGATTCAGGACTGATTTCCTTTAGGATGGACTGGTTGGATCTCCTTGCAGCCCAAGGGACTCTCAAGAGTCTTTTCTTACCACCTAATTTACCTTTAGGTGCCTCCTTACCAGCCATGTCTCCAACACACTCACATGGTGGGTTAGAGCTTCAACATACAATCTGGGGAGACAATTCAGTCCATAACACCCCCTCCTAAAACCGTCTCAGGCTTTGCGATCTCTCTGTGCGAGTTTATCTGACCTCATGCTCCCTGAATTCTAGAGGATGGGGAAAGCTTCCTAAAGGGGCCCACTGAAGCCTCCTCACCTGGCTGCCGGTGTGCACAAAGCGTGGCGGGGAGCGATGCTCAGCACATCAGCATCCCTCCCCAAGGATCCCCTCCTCTCACCTCCGTTCCCATGGATTTGGGGCAGGGATGATGCCGGAAAAGAAGACTCACTATCCCTTCATGACCCACTCCATCACTTTGGGAGACTGAGAGCTGGCTTGCTCTTTGCTAAAATTCTGAAGCAGAAAATTCTCCCTTTAATATCCTGGGGAGTCACCAGCATCTAAGTGGTAAAAGCAGATGTTTAAAAATGGCTCTATATCATTTTTGCTTTATGAAAGTAAATATTTATTTAAAAAAATAAAAGAATAGGTATTAAAATGGTGTGGGAAGTAGAAGTTATCAGTGATTCATTCTCTTTTTGCTTCTCTGTATGAAACAGTTCCTTTTTACAGGAGACATGTGTTTCCTTTATAATTACAGGGAAATACTGAAAATGTGGTTTTTCAAAATTTGAGAACATGACACAGAAAAGACTACCGTGCCCCTAGAGCTACACTGCTCAAATGTGAGCCATTTCCTTCAGAAGGAAAATAATTCTCATGGATTCCTACAGCTGATTATTTCTTTCAATATAATATGCTTCTTAAGGATGTACAAATATAAAGCTAGTTATAACCTCTTATTCCCTAGCAACTGGCATTTACAGAGAACATACGAAAAGAAAGACCTTAAAAGCAGATAACATTCAGATCAATGATACGCATTAGATATGACAAATGGTGCTGTTTTGTTAAAATGGCTAGTTGTGTGTTGAATTGTATGTAGCAAAATATGTCCGTGGCTCTATGTTGACTTCTCATTGCCTGGACTACATTTTATTATTTGTCTTGATGGGCCTTCATTCAAATCACCAATATTATCATTGCCATCATTTGCCCCTTTTTATTTTTCCACATATTCTCCTGGTTATTTTTAACTGCCAATCCATTATGTTGACAGGCCAATCATTTTAAAAGTGTATTTCAAATGCAATGATGGACGATCAAAACATGCCAGTTAATAAAAACTTCCCTCGGCCCGTCTCCTGCTACATTTACTGCTAACTGACTGTCACTCTGATGCTCCACGACACACGTGGAGATGAGACCTGGGAGCCGCAGCCCAGGGGGCCGAGCGTTGGGACGGCCATGCCGCGCGCCCTCGGGTCTCCGCCGACAGGTGGGGGCTGAGGTCCCGGCTCGCCTGCTGCGCCTTCTGTCTCTCCTCTGAAAGTCTGCTGTGAAGTGATATACGGCCGCGTATCTGGCTGGCCCCGTGACATCGCTTAGTATAAAGTGTACCTCTGCCTTCACGAATCTAGAACAGCTATGAAGACTATCACCTTGAAACTCTAGATTTTTAGGATATGTCGAGTCAAAGTCTCTGCTTCTCAAATAGTTTCAGAAAGCGAAGTCTTCCTCTGTGCAAATGGTCATGGTTAAGGAGGAGTTTGTCTTCATGGGCTTTCCTGGTGGCTCAGCTGGTAAAGAACCCGCCTGCAATGCGGAAGACCCCGGTTCAATTTCTGGGTGAGGAAGACCCACTGGAGAAGGGGTAGGCTACCCACCCCAGTATTCTTGGGCTCAGACAGTAAAGAATCTGCCTGCACTATGGGAAACGTGGGTTCGATCCCTGGGAAGGAAAGATCCCCTGGAGAAGGGCATGGGAAACTACTCCAGTATTCCGGGGTCTTTATATGTGGTTGAAGAATTCAACTAAATACGATGGTGAGCAGAGAAAGATGCTGCCCTGTGACGAATGTAAGTGTGGGCCTTCAACTGACACAGCAAAGAGGGTCTCCAGAGAGCCCCAAGTAGGTCTATACTGAAAATCCAGAAAAGACGGGATATATTTTATGTATATATATACACACATGTAGTTGATTCATTTCAGTGCACACCAGAAATGAAACCAGCGCAATATTGCAAAGCAGCTGTATTCCAATAAAAACTTAGGTAAGAATTTAAAAATAGACAAAATATGTAAAGACAAAAAAAAACTTTCTAGTATTAAAAAATTCCAAACATTCTATGATCATAATAAACCCGAGTAGGTCTATACTGATTTCTTTTAAGCATCATCAAAACGGAAAACAAGAATGTAAAATACTCACGGAGAACTTGCAGACGTCTGTGAACACGGAGAACTTGCAGACGGCTGTGAAGTTATCATATAATTTATTTTTTAAGATACCTAGGGCTTCCCTGGTAGCTCAGATGGTAAAGAATCCACTTGTAATACCAGAGATGCAAGAGACATAGGTTTGATCCCTGGGTCAGAAAGATCCCCTGGAAAAGGGAATGGTTACCCTATCCAGTATTCCTGCCTGCAGAATCCCATCGACAGAGGAGCCCGGGGGGCTGCGGACCACAGGGTCACAAAGAGTCTGACATGGCTGATCACGGCATGGCGCAACCTAGTATTATGGAAACACTTGGAGTTCTTTGTCTGGTAGATACATCGCTCTTATCTGCCATCCCCTAGTACCACTGTCATGACATAAAGTCCCCTATGTCTGTGATTCTTTGTCCAAATTTCTCTCTTCTTCATAAGGATATCAGTCATCCTGAATTTAGGACTCATCCTACTTGACTACGACCCCGTCTTAACTTGATGACATCAGCAACAGCCCTATCTCCAAATGATGTCACCTGCACAGGTTCAGGGTGCACATGAATTTTGAAAGGTCACTACTAAACCCAGTAAAAATATCAACAGATATTCTTGATAACCTGCTTAATCTCTTGATTTTCCAAATTTCACATTCCAATTTGAAAATTCAAAGAAGCAGCTTGCACTAAGCCCAGATGCCCACTCTGGATTCAAGTCATTAAAGAATACATTGTCATTGGAAAAGCATGACTTTTATTGTGTTTTGCTACATTGGAGGAAAATAATGGGAAAATGATTCTCTCATTCCTCATCCAATTAGCATTTTCCTGAGTACAAAGATACATAATTTGCATCTATCTTGATTGGGAAAGGTTTCAATATTCATAAAAGTCCCTGCTCCTGAAATGCTTATTGATATTTAATAAGATTGTAAGGGACCTCTTCCCGGCCTGGCCCTCAGCTCTGCAAAGAGGCTTCCTTGGTGGCTCAGTGGTGAAGAACCCCATGTCAATGCAGGCGACACAGAAGACAGGGGCTCGATCCCCAGAGCAGGAAGATCCCCTGGAGGAGGAAATGGCAACCCGCTTCAGCATTCTTGCCTGGAGAATGCCATGGACAGAAGAGCCTTGTGGGCTACAGCCCCTGGGCTACAGCCTCTGTAGAGGAAGAATCCGCCCTCCTGAGCCCAGCCCATAAACGGAGAGAAACAAGCAGACAGCCCCTCCCCACCCCCTGGGAGGAATTCCCCTCGTCTTCCCGTTTAGGGCAGCAGGAACTTTTTGAAAAGGAAGCAGGAAAGATAGCAGAGGGTTGCTTTGTTTGGGGGGATGGTTTGCAAATGGAACCTGTCAATGCAAACTCTTCCCTGGGAAAGCCTAGGCCTTCTTATCGGCAGACAGATAAAGCAGTGGTTTTTCCCATTCGAGAAGGTGTGTCCTTTTTCGCGGTGAGAAGGCTTTCAACATCGCCTGAAGCAGGTTATATGAAATTTTGAGGAGAGGAACAGATCCACCGAGGGTGAAACTTGCACATTAGGGGATGTTTCCAAAGCCTTTATGACGTTTACCTCGTCTATGCAAGCTCTATCATCAGCTACTTAATGCTTTTCTCTGATTCGTTTGAAAATTTAAATAATTTATTTCCATCCTGCACAATCATAACTGGTAAAAAACTGGTTTCATGTTCCAGTAATATGGTTGAGTTATATTTTCCAATTATATTTTCTCTAGTTCGAATTAAAATAATTATATAAGTTAAAAAGAAATTCATGCATCTGTCATGCAAAGCCCTCTCAAGCATCATCTGGGGAATCTTGCCACACTAAAGACATGCCAGCTTTTTAAGCGTTTTATTCTGTACTGGAGTAGCCGATTAGCAGTGTTGTGATTCAAGCGCACCCCAAAATGGCTCAGCCACGCATATTCGTGCGTCGGTTCTTCCCCAAACTGCCCTCCCATGCAGGCTGCCACGTAACACTGAGTTGAGTCCCCTGTGTTATACACTAGGTCCTTCTTGATTATCCATTTTAAATATAGTGGCTGTACCTGTCCATCCCAAACTCTCTAACTAGACCTTCCCCTCATCCTCCCGCCAGCACCCCCACCATCCCTGGCAGCCAGAAGCTTGTGCTTTAAGTCTGTGAGTCTGTTTCTGTTTTGTGAATAAGTTCATTTGTGTCAAGGAAATGCTGAATTAACACACCCTTAACAGTCTTGAGCTTCTTCAGTCAGCATTGTTGGCTCTGGACCTGAAAAGATGGCACAGGTCGAAACTAAGGAGGGCTGAAGACAGCTTGTGCCAAGGCCAGGCCCGTACAGCCCTCCCTGCAGTCTTGGCTTTGGAGCCAGGCCCACTGCTGAGCGCAGACCCAGTTTTCCTCTGTAGACCTCGGTGTCCTCATCTACACAGCTGGAATGTCCCTTAAGTCACCGCACTACTGTGAGTATTCACATCTATTCACTCATAGACGTTCACTGAGCCCCTCTCATGGGGTGCTGAAAACTGCACTTGACTCCTAGTTTCAAGCAAGTGCCCATCCGTGCAATACCCATCCGTCACCAGGCATCTGCAGGTCTGCTCAGGAGACCGCTCTGTGTACTTGTTTATTCAGAAGCACAGTTCAGTCACTTTCAGTCAACATCCCTATTTCTAACTTTCCATTTAAACAGCTATTGACTACCTGGATGTGTGTGGACCCTACACACAATCAAATGCTAATTTTGTGTTGTTACTGAACTACAGTTGACTTACAATATTGTGTTAGTTTCAAGTAGACAGCTTCAGATTCTTTTCCATTATAAGTTATTACAAGGTACTGGAGAGCTTCCCTGGTGGCTCAGACGGTAAAGCATCTGCCTGCAATGTGGGAGATCTGGGTTTGATCCCTGGGCTGGGAAGATCCCCTGGAGAAGGAAATGGCAACCTCCTGCAGTACTCTTGCCTGGAGAATCCGATTTCAGAGGAGACTGATGCGCTACACTCCATGGGGTCACAAAGCATCGGACACGACTGAGTGACCTCACTTTCAGTTCCACAAGATATTGAATATAGCTCAGTGTCGTATAAGTGCGTTCTTGTTGTTTATATATTTTATGCATAGTAGTATATATCTGTTAATATCTGTTAATATCATATTCCTAATTTATCTGTCTCCCTCCCCAGTTGTTAATTTTAGTGCAGACTAATTTCTGCCTGTCTGGATCTCCCTATCAACCTGTGGGGGGAAGAGAGAGCAATCAACTCATTTCGCAAGTGCACCTATAATTACAATCCAGGAGAAGTTCACAGAGCAGAAAGGGCCTCCAAATATGTAACACAAAGGCCTTAATTGGGCTACAAGGTGAATATGATGATGTGTACAGAGCCCTTTGGAATAGCCCATTGTCCACGTTAAGCGGGTGTTGATGATGAAACTAAAATAACAGGAGGAATTCCCAGTCTTTGGTCCAGGCCAGAGACACTGGACCAAAGAAAGAACCCCACCCAGCCTTTCTGTTGAGAAGTTAACTGTTCGTTAAATCACTCCATGAACACGCTCACCTATAGTACAGTTAAGTTTCTTTTCACGACTCTATTTTCACTTTTCCAGTCAAAGAAACATTTTGTAATACTGTTTCTAAGAAAATGTCTGGACAGTGTAGACCCTGCAGAAGATTACGTCACTATGCTAATGCTCAGTAGGGGCTGACTCAGGAGCTGGGTCACACTGCAACAGATTGCATATTTTCTTAAAAACCTAGAGAACATCATTAAACGCCCAACAGAACGCCGTGGAGGTAGTTGGAGATAGTCCAAATGACTGCACATCACAGGCTCCCATCTCTGTTTTATCGAACTAAGGATGTAGGGTGTTTAATCCTATAGCACAATAGCGATTTAAAATATTTATTTTTACCATGACATATCGTTTATTCAGTTTTACTTCAAAACATCACCGGGATCTGTGCATGTTGCTGCTGTAACCGTGCAAATGTAAACGTTTAGATTATGATTGGATGACCTAATTATTTGGAAAGTTTGTAATGTTTTTGCTTTTTTAATTTCCCTTTCTCTTACAAAGGTACAGGAAACGGAGTACTTGTTGAAAGTCACTGTATATGTCCAAAGGGGAATTTATAATACCTAATGACTTGAGATTTCACTGCTGCTGAGTCCGCATTCTTCCCTGTGAGCGGCTGAGCCAAGAAAGGAAATCACAGAGGAATCTTTGATGTCAAAGAAAAGCAACTTGAATGGCAGGGAAGGGGATAATGGGTATGATTTCCTTAGAAAAGACAAGAGTAACATAAACTAGAATGCAGAGGGCAGCAAGGGAGCCTGAAACACCGCATGCCAGGATTTGATGTTTACTCTATAATAATATTGAGTAAGCGTTCCTAACATTAGACGCCATGCTGTCACACACTCCTTTTTCCTAGGATGTCCTTAGTTCCTTTAGAAAAGGTAGAAGCAAACCAACTTTTACAGGAAAAATGTAAAAACCCAACACTTAACTACCTGGTTTTTCAATGAAATAAAAAGTAAAAATTTTGGCTCAATACATTTCCCCAAAGAACTTTGACAACACGGTACTTGGATAGTTTTCCTAGCACTCTCCCCAAGGTTTATCATTTGAATGAGGTCATCAGGGTGACAGATGAAAGCTGTTATGAAGAACTTGTACAAAGGAAACTTGTGTTAAACTTGCGAACTCCAGGAAGGTCTTTCCCTGCTTAGTCACCTTGGCCTTGTTCTCCTTCATTCACTCATTCAATCATTGAGCCAACAGTGGAAGAGGCATGTCAGACAGAGACGAGAGTTTGCGGGTCACCTGCGCCTCCCTGAGAACTTTGCAAAGCTGCCTCTGTCTCACTCGCCGCCACCACCCTTCCCATCAAAAAGACTCAGACGCACCTGATGACCTGGCCACACGCAGGAGCCTACCAGAGGGTAAATATTTTCAAAGGCAAGAAAGGTCGACTGCTGCTGGTGAAAGAAAGAAGTTAGGGAAGTACAAAGGAAATTCCAACCGCGGCTCTCTGAGCCAACCCGCGGCTCTCTGAGCCAACCCGCTCGTTAGGTGCATGGCCTTGCAACTCTGACCAGTGACTGATTTCCAAAATGACTATCCTGATTTGAAAAAACCAGGTTAAATGAATGTGTTTCCTCTGTGTTCTGCTTAAT
Organism: Raphicerus campestris; assembly: GCA_006410735.1. Taxonomy (NCBI): domain Eukaryota; kingdom Metazoa; phylum Chordata; class Mammalia; order Artiodactyla; family Bovidae; genus Raphicerus; species Raphicerus campestris. Next base: position 84,651 of record SJYW01048904.1, on the reverse strand, counting down.
CTGTTATATTCAAAGTTCCATGAATGTGTAAAGTGTTTAAATTTTTGTTCATAAAAATTAGGTTCAATCCATCTGGTCATTTTTCTTGGATGAAACAACACATCCTCACAGCAGGAAACTGTGGGGTTGCTCATTTGCCCACAAGAAGTTCCTGGCAGAAGTGCTGCCGTCCCTAAAACGTGTGTGTGGACTAATGAAAGCCAGGAGTAGGGACTTCCCTGGCAGTCCAGTGGCTGAGACTCTGGACTCCTAACACAAGGGGCAGAGGTTCAGTTCCCAGTCAGGGAACTAGATGCCGCAAGCCACACAGTGCAGCCGAAACAAAAGCCACAAATAGTGTCTGAACACTGACCACATGCAGGAGGAAAGGAAGTTCCTAGCAGCAAGTGGGATGACCATTCTGAGTCCCCAGAAGGAAGCTTCAAGGGGAGCATGACTTTGGAGGAGCTATTTGGCGAGAGGGTTTGCCTACGAGTCCCACAGAATTATTGGGGAATATGCAAGGGATGGTTCCCCAAAGGAAGACAGAGAGAAGATGAAAGCAAAGGGCAATAGCCCACCACCAACATGATAAAAGGCAACTAGATTTTCTAGAATATTCTGCCCCCTCCGATGAGTGTCACCCTTGAGCCCGGATCTCTGCCGTGTAAAGCCCTGGCCAAAAGGGAGGGTGAGTCTGTGTCACCCTGTGCCCTGGTCCCGGGGTCCTCCAGAGGGAATGCAGGCGGAGGGGAGGGGTGCACGCAAAGCACTCGGTTTGCAGGAGGAGGTCTTGTCGATGTGGACAGCTCAGCCTCCGAATCCATCCACCCACGGAGAGAAGAGGGGCCCCAGCATGGGTGGCGGGGGACGGAAAGGCACTCTGCAAGCTGCTTGTCAGGGTGTCCCGGCCCACTCCCATCCTCACTCCTACTGCAAGCTCTCAAAGCCCTGTCTAAAGTCTGACTCACTTTGGAGAAGATAAAAGGCATCAAAAGCCAGGGACTTGAAACGTATCTGAAGAGTCACCTTTACCATGTGGCCTTGGGGGTGTTTTGAAACCCTCAGTCGGCTTGCTGATTTCAGAGAAAAGGCCCAGGAACAGACACTAAGTTTTCCTTGCCAAGTGGAGCCACTACCTGAAAACAAGAGCCAGGCGCTTTCTTACCAAGAATTTGGAAAGGAAGGAAAGGCTCTGAGGCTTCAGGAAAGAGACGGTCTATCAGTGAGGAGCGGGCCCTCCCGGGAACGCGTGGCTCCGTCCCCCGTGGCCGGTGGTGGCCTCAGTGCTGCAGCGGCAGGCTGCGCCCACAGCTTGGAGGGCTGCTGCGAACTCTCAGAGGACAGAGCCAGCAGGAAGTCTCGGCAGTGGAGAGACAGACAGACCCTGATCGTGTTTATCCAGCAATTTCCAAGAACAAGGGACATTAAATAAAGTGGACACATATTCTGGCCACTAAAATGATGCTTTCTGTTATAAAGTGAGGAGAGATTGTCAGCTGTCACCACCTCTGCCCTGATTTTCCCTGAACCAATGTTCACCCTCCTTCTTCCTATTTCACTTGACCTCCCAGGTCCACTAATCCTAAGCGGGGGTGGGGGGGGGGTCCCAGCTAGCAGTCTCTGAAAAAGAAATATCACCTATGAAAAATTAATAAATCACCTTTCTGACTTATTTCGTTCACTCACACCACCAATATTCATTGTAACTTCCTATATGCTAAACACTGTGCTACAGTTTGACAGCATCCAAATTTGAATCAGACACAGTCCTAACCCTCCAAGAGGCTTGACTCCATTCTAGAGACTTCGATACAATCTTCTGACACTGTAGTTGCACTTTCAGATGCACAAAGAGAAGAGCTACCTAATTAGTCTCTGAGCTGCTCAGTGGTCTGAGCTAAGGTTAAATTCCTGTAGAAATTTGTCTGGGCTAAACCTTTAACCCACCCCATCTCCTAATGGGTGAAAGCTAAAAGAAGGCAGAGGAGAAACGAAGAAAAATCAAAAAGGTGTCTTATAGCATGGTACATTTGAAAAAAACCTCAAGAATTTTGACATAGAGTTTGAAGTAAGGAATGATGACAAATGAGGTTAATTACACAGGAGCCATAAGCTTGCAGGCAAGTTTCTCAACAAAGGCTGAGTGGACTCCAGGGTGTGGTGGGGTCCATGGTAGTGAGCCATGGGAAAGAGATTAATGCCCAGCTACCAGGAACAAATTTGCAACTTTATTGGGAGACATTAAAAGAGCCCTCAAATAAAAGCTTGTTTATGAAAAGGATGGCTTAGTATCACAAATTTATCATTTTCCCCAAAGTCAATCTGATGCAATTCTAATGAGAGGACTTTTCTTGGTAGGATGGAAGAAATTTATTCTAGAATTCTATTTTGGTGAATAACTAGGAGAAGAGATATTATTCTCCTTGAAATTCATTTGTTGGCGCCCTAACCCTTGATACCTTAGAATGTGACCATATTTGGGGAAAGAGTCTTTATAGAGAGGCAGTCAAGTTAAAATGAAGCTGTTAGACTGGACCTTAATCCAATATGACTGTCATCTTTATAAAAAGAGGAAACTTAGACACAGATGTGAACAGAGAATAGATGATAGGAGACACAGGAAAAAGGTGTCCTCCATCGACAGGTGGAGGAGAGATCTTCCCCACATCTTCCACACATCTTCCCCTTGCAGACTCAGAGGATACCGATGAGGCAACAGCCTGATCCCAGACTTCTAGCCTCAGAACTTTCTGTTGCTTAAACCAGTTTGTGGTATTTTAAAATGGCAGCCCAAAACAACTGATACACAGTTGCTATTAAATAGATGCTCTTATTAAATAGATAATGAAATTTATTATAAATCTATGTAACTGCACATTATTATACAGGAGCAAACACAGGCAAAGAGATCAACACACGAATAGAACATCCAGATGCATTAGAAAAGAAAAATTTAAATCTAACAACCCCAGTGCTGACATGCGGGCTCTTCAGGCACCTGGGCAGACACCTTGACAAAGCAAATAAAACCAAAGGTCCACTTGCTGGTGACCCAACAATTCTCCTGTTAGGCACTCATCCTAGAAAAATATCATGCGGACAAAAAAATTGATATTTCTGTACTCATTTCAGCATTGCACAGCATGCAGAGAAGAGCGCAGCACCTAAGTGGACAAGCCCCTTATAAGGGATTTACTTCATGAAATCACTTTCCCGCTCTGAAAAAGTCCTTATTTCATCTTCATTTTTGAGACATATTTTCACTGGGTAAAGAATTCAGGGTTGGCAAATTCTTTTTCTTTCCAAACATTAAAAATGTTGCCCCAATAGGACACTGGCGCATTCTCACTTGCGTTGTTTCCTATGAGAAGTGTGCTATCATCCGCACATTTCCTCCTTTTACCTTGTTCGGCTTTTTATCTTGCCACTTTGTCTGGCTGCTTTTTAAATGTCTCTGTGTCACTGGTTTTGAACAATTTGACTCATATGTCTTGGTATACTTTTCTTCATGTTGCCNCTCCTTTTACCTTGTTCGGCTTTTTATCTTGCCACTTTGTCTGGCTGCTTTTTAAATGTCTCTGTGTCACTGGTTTTGAACAATTTGACTCATATGTCTTGGTATACTTTTCTTCATGTTGCCAGTGCCTGGGGTTGCCTGAGGTTCTTGGGTCGGTGGGTTTATAATTCTCAGCCAGTTTGAGAAAATTGGAGGTTATTATTAATCTACCACCTCTGTGTCCCCACCTCTTTAGGGATTCCCATTACAAGTGTATTAGTTTCTCTGTAGTTGCTCACTACTCAATATTCTGCTCATTTTCTTCATTATTTTTCTCTCTGTGTGTTTCAGCCTGGACTATTTCTACGACTGTGCCTCTAAACTGACCAGCCTCCTCTNCTCTGTATTCTGACATGTGAGCACCATGATTTTCCTGGACTGCCAGCTCTGACTTCTTAACTCAGGAGTAATGGAGCTCTGCTGGGTCACCCCTGCCCCACACGTGGACTGTAACTCTCAAGGCAGTGAAATTGGACAGCTATTGGTTTCTTGTCTCACCGGATCACTGGCTTTCATCATCCAAAGTCCAGCATCTTGAAAGCCATCATTCCTTATATTTTGTCTGCTTTTTGGTTGTTTCAGGCAAGAGGGTAAATCCAGTCAAGTTTCCACCTTGGCAAGAAGAAAAAGCTTTTTTGATGGAATAGAATATTGCAGTTTTAAGAAATAAACTAGAGTAAAAATTAAGTTTATGCCCATTAATGTCTATCTTGAAACTAAACGTTGAGTGAAAAACATCAGATTTTAAAAGTAAGATATTCTGCCTGAAACCATTTACACAGTTTGAAAATATACAAATTTACCCTGTGTATGGATTTTGTATACTAAATGCATAAAAGTGTGGATAATGAAAACCCAAGCTAATGTCAGGATTATGATGCCTCAGGGAGGAGATAATTGGGGGACAAGACCAGGAAGTAATAAAAAGAGGGCTTAAAATTCATCTGTGGGACTTCCCTGGTGGTCCAGTGGTTAAGATTTTGCCTTTCAACACAGTGGGGTGTGAGTTCGATCCCTGGTCAGGGAGCTCAGGTCTCACATGACTCATAGCCAAAAAACCAAAACATAAAACAGACACGGGCTGTAACAAATTCAATTTTCAAAAACTTTTAAAAAATGATCCATGTTGAAAAAAAATTCTTAGAAAAAAACTTTATCTGTAATGTCTTATTTTTAAAAGAATAAAAAATATGAAATAAGCATGTAAAAAAAGTAAGAAATTAGCATTACTTAAATCTGATGACTGGTTTATTAATGAACTATATTCTTTCTGTACCTTCAAATTATTTCATAATTTAAAACATCTGTCATTTAGGTTATTGGTAAATACTGCTATCAGGAATATTTGCATTTGCCCTTGGGTCTGAGATTCTCTGCTTCCATTTACATAATTAAAAAGCTCAGAGAGATGACTTCCTGGGAGGAAAGAAGGCCTTCTTCTAAGAAAGAAATATCCAAGATAATACAGCTCCAAAGAGGTATATTGTTCTGAGTGATGAGATGTTTTTAGAAGTGTGAGCAGAGTTCTAAAAGTACATAGCTGCAAAATATTTCCCTATGGAAAAAATTTTTTGTAAATATTCATTCAGAACAAGCTATGCATGCAAATTCTGATCATTGTCTTGCTTCTAGGGAGATGACTCTGTGTGTGTGTGTGTGTGTGTGTGCGCGCGTGCGCACATGTACACGTGTACATCTTTCTCATTCAACTTTAACAGGAATAGAAAATCTCAAAGACTTGGGGAGCTCTGTATGCATATCCCAGGACTATCATCAAAAGGAATCTAATTCACTTGACATCCACTGTATAGTATTACTTAAAGTTCACTAACATCCTGGTACATGAGTTGATGTTAAGACTATTGTCATACATTACCTTGTTGGGTGAGGCAGGGCTAGACTATACTCCTGTGAGTACATGTACTGTTACCCTGGAAGACCACAGGGAGTCACACTGTTCAATGTAATAAGAAGAGACAGTTCTGGGAATAGCAAACGAGCAATTGCATCCTTTTTTTGTCGGCATTTCTGCTGATCTGGCTTGGACTNCACTTGACATCCACTGTATAGTATTACTTAAAGTTCACTAACATCCTGGTACATGAGCTGATGTTAAGACTATTGTCATACATTACCTTGTTGGGTGAGGCAGGGCTAGACTATACCCCTGTGAGTACATGTACTGTTACCCTGGAAGACCACAGGGAGTCACACTGTTCAATGTAACAAGAAGAGACAGTTCTGGGAATAGCAAACGAGCAATTGCATCCTTTTTTTGTCGGCATTTCTGCTGATCTGGCTTGGACTCTGATGCAGAGCCTGGGCTCTGAGGGTAGTAACATTGGTAGCAACTCTGAGCATTCCTTGTGGTCTTTGTCCTTCCATTATCCCCCAACTTTCCATTTGTTGCTATCATTTAGTTGCTCAGTCACGTCTAACTCTTTGTGATCCCATGGACTGTAGCGCATCAAGCTCCTCTGTTCATGGGATTTTCCAGGCAAGAATACGGGAGTGGGTTGCCATTTCCTTCTCCTGGGGTCTTCCCAACCCAAGGGTCAGACCTGTGTCTCCTGCATTGGCAGGGAGATTCTCTGCTGCTGAGCCACCAGGGAGCCCTAAGTTCCTAAGTCCTTATTAAAAGTTACTGTCCTATCTCTGTGATGCCTTGGGCCAGCTACCTTGGTTGTTGTCAATGTAACTTGGAAATAATTTGAGGACCACTTTCCAATCATTGAGCCATCAGGGGTCTCTCAAAAGATCCATGTCTGACTTGTTGAAAACATGGTTTAGTTTGTAGTTGTGGATTGGTGAGGACCAGCCATCTGGACACAACTCTCAGGAAAGAAACTGAAGTCTGAGTTTGGCGCTCGGGACACTCTCTTACTGCACTGCGGCAGGAACTCTCCNCGTGGTTTAGCTTGTAGTTGTGGATTGGTGAGGACCAGCCATCTGGACACAGCTATCAGGAAAGAAACTGAAGTCTGAGTTTGGCGCTCGGGACACTCTCTTACTGCACTGCAGCAGGAACTCTCCATCTCTTTTCTCTTTCTTGACGAACTCCACAGATCCTTACTCCTGACCATCAGCAGGGTTAGAGTGCAAGTGAGCGGCAGCAGTGTCACTTTACAAATGCCCTGAAGCCGCTTACCCTTATAGAGAAGCACCTCTGGCTCTTCAGTATTGGCAGTAACAACTTGTACCCAGGCCTGCAACTGATCAGTCTCTCACAAAAAGGCAACCAAGCACAGAAGAGGAGGGGGAAGGAAATAAATAAAAGAATAAACTGTCCATATGCCTCTCCAATCAGAGACTTATCAGGAAAACAGAGCCCACTCCAGCTGTTTCAAACAGAGGAAATGCAATACAGGAAACGGCTTAAACAGGTCCCGGGAAAGCAGAGCATTTAAACGAGGGTGGCAGGCAAGGTAGAGATGGAAAACAGGGCAGCTACTGCCCCCAGGGCAAGGAGGTCATGAGGGGAGACCTAGAGCCGCCCAGGATCCGGCCACTCGGAGGAAACGGCAGTGGTGGCAGGTGGATCCGCCAGAGCTGGAGCCCTGAGAAAGCCTGGCTGTGGCTGGAGACGCCACCGGAGGAAGGGAGGGGCCACGGAGCCTGGTTCTTCCTGGCCGCCTGCCCACCAAACCTACTTGTCCAGGACCCTGAGGGCAAGGGAGCTGGGAGATGGAATCCCAGTGAGGTACAGCGGAGCAGGGGAAAAGGCAGGGCGTGGTTCTGAGTGCAGCTGCCAAATTAAATACAGATGGTCCATTAAATTAGAATTTCAGATAAGCAACAATTAATTTTTAGTGTAACTGCTATATGCAAAATTTGGTACATAGTTATTTAAACGTTTACTCTTTTGCTTGTCTGAAATTCAAATTTAACTGGGCATCTTGTGGGCTTATGTGCCAATCTGGCAGCTCCATCTGAAAGCAAACAGCAANGTCCTTCCCATTCCATTGTTTTCCTCTATTTCTTTGCATTGATCACTGAAGAAGGCTTTCTTATCTCTTCTTGCTACTTTAATGCTATTGTCTAACATCTAACACCTGTGTCAGTTCTGTGTCAATTTTTATTTTTTCAACCTTTCTTATTCATTTATTTTTTAATTATTTATTTTAATAGGAAGATAATTATAATATTGTAATGGGTTTTGCCATATATCAACATAAATTGGCCATAGATATACAAGTGTTGATTGATTTAACTCCATTTTTGGCCACAATTCTCAGCTTCTCTGCATGCCTGCTCTTGAACTTTGTATCCCTATTACAGTTATTGAGCTTTATTCTGAGATACAGCTAAGTTACTTGGAAATAGCTTTATCCTTTTGGATCTTGCTTTTAAGATCTTCTAGGTGGGAAGAGAGCAATGCTCAGCCTAGTTTTAATTTATTGCCCACCAGTTAAGGTGAGTCTCTCCTCTGTGCTCCAGCCAAACATCTTTTGGGTCATGAAGTTCTCCAGTCCTCCTTAGTGAAAGGAGGCACTCTTCTCAGACTGTGGTAGCAGCAGGCAGGCTACTCTTATTGCTAATCCTTTTGAATGGTTCTTTCCCAAGACAGATTCCTGAAATGCATGCACCAGGGAACATTCAGCTGAATTGTCAAGAGTGACTCTCTTCATCTCTGGAGTTTTCTCTCTATGAAGCCCTTGCTTCTCTGTATTCTGACATGTGAGCACCATGATTTTCCTGGACTGCCAGCTCTGACTTCTTAACTCAGGAGTAATGGAGCTCTGCTGGGTCACCCCTGCCCCGCACGTGGACTGTAACTCTCAAGGCAGTGAAATTGGACAGCTATTGGTTTCTTGTCTCACCGGATCACTGGCTTTCATCATCCAAAGTCCAGCATCTTGAAAGCCATCATTCCTTATATTTTGTCTGCTTTTTGGTTGTTTCAGGCAAGAGGGTAAATCCAGTCAAGTTTCCACCTTGGCAAGAAGAAAAAGCTTTTTTGATGGAATAGAATATTGCAGTTTTAAGAAATAAACTAGAGTAAAAATTAAGTTTATGCCCATTAATGTCTATCTTGAAACTAAACGTTGAGTGAAAAACATCAGATTTTAAAAGTAAGATATTCTGCCTGAAACCATTTACACAGTTTGAAAATATACAAATTTACCCTGTGTATGGATTTTGTATACTAAATGCATAAAAGTGTGGATAATGAAAACCCAAGCTAATGTCAGGATTATGATGCCTCAGGGAGGAGATAATTGGGGGACAAGACCAGGAAGTAATAAAAAGAGGGCTTAAAATTCATCTGTGGGACTTCCCTGGTGGTCCAGTGGTTAAGATTTTGCCTTTCAACACAGCGGGGTGTGAGTTCGATCCCTGGTCAGGGAGCTCAGGTCCCACATGACTCATAGCCAAAAAACCAAAACATAAAACAGACACGGGCTGTAACAAATTCAATTTTCAAAAACTTTTAAAAAATGATCCATGTTGAAAAAAAATTCTTAGAAAAAAACTTTATCTGTAATGTCTTATTTTTAAAAGAATAAAAAATATGAAATAAGCATGTAAAAAAAGTAAGAAATTAGCATTACTTAAATCTGATGACTGGTTTATTAATGAACTATATTCTTTCTGTACCTTCAAATTATTTCATAATTTAAAACATCTGTCATTTAGGTTATTGGTAAATACTGCTATCAGGAATATTTGCATTTGCCCTTGGGTCTGAGATTCTCTGCTTCCATTTACATAATTAAAAAGCTCAGAGAGGTGACTTCCTGGGGGGAAAGAAGGCCTTCTTCTAAGAAAGAAATATCCAAGATAATACAGCTCCAAAGAGGTATATTGTTCTGAGTGATGAGATGTTTTTAGAAGTGTGAGCAGAGTTCTAAAAGTACATAGCTGCAAAATATTTCCCTATGGAAAAAATTTTTTGTAAATATTCATTCAGAACAAGCTATGCATGCAAATTCTGATCATTGTCTTGCTTCTAGGGAGATGACTCTGTGTGTGTGTGTGTGTGTGTGTGCGCGCGTGCGCACATGTACACGTGTACATCTTTCTCATTCAACTTTAACAGGAATAGAAAATCTCAAAGACTTGGGGAGCTCTGTATGCATATCCCAGGACTATCATCAAAAGGAATCTAATTCACTTGACATCCACTGTATAGTATTACTTAAAGTTCACTAACATCCTGGTACATGAGTTGATGTTAAGACTATTGTCATACATTACCTTGTTGGGTGAGGCAGGGCTAGACTATACCCCTGTGAGTACATGTACTGTTACCCTGGAAGACCACAGGGAGTCACACTGTTCAATGTAATAAGAAGAGACAGTTCTGGGAATAGCAAACGAGCAATTGCATCCTTTTTTTGTCGGCATTTCTGCTGATCTGGCTTGGACTCTGATGCAGAGCCTGGGCTCTGAGGGTAGTAACATTGGTAGCAACTCTGAGCATTCCTTGTGGTCTTTGTCCTTCCATTATCCCCCAACTTTCCATTTGTTGCTATCATTTAGTTGCTCAGTCACGTCTAACTCTTTGTGATCCCATGGACTGTAGCGCATCAAGCTCCTCTGTTCATGGGATTTTCCAGGCAAGAATACGGGAGTGGGTTGCCATTTCCTTCTCCTGGGGTCTTCCCAACCCAAGGGTCAGACCTGTGTCTCCTGCATTGGCAGGGAGATTCTCTGCTGCTGAGCCACCAGGGAGCCCTAAGTTCCTAAGTCCTTATTAAAAGTTACTGTCCTATCTCTGTGATGCCTTGGGCCAGCTACCTTGGTTGTTGTCAATGTAACTTGGAAATAATTTGAGGACCACTTTCCAATCATTGAGCCATCAGGGGTCTCTCAAAAGATCCATGTCTGACTTGTTGAAAACATGGTTTAGTTTGTAGTTGTGGATTGGTGAGGACCAGCCATCTGGACACAACTCTCAGGAAAGAAACTGAAGTCTGAGTTTGGCGCTCGGGACACTCTCTTACTGCACTGCGGCAGGAACTCTCCATCTCTTTTCTCTTTCTTGACGAACTCCACAGATCCTCACTCCTGACCGTCAGCAGGGTTAGAGTGCAAGTGAGCGGCAGCAGTGTCACTTTACAAATGCCCTGAAGCCACTTACCCTTATAGAGAAGCACCTCTGGCTCTTCAGTATTGGCAGTAACAACTTGTGCCCAGGCCTGCAACTGATCAGTCTCTCACAAAAAGGCAACCAAGCACAGAAGAGGAGGGGGAAGGAAATAAAGAAAAGAATAAACTGTCCATATGCCTCTCCAATCAGAGACTTATCAGGAAAACGGAGCCCACTCTAGCTGTTTCAAACAGAGGAAATGCAATACAGGAAACGGCTTAAACAGGTCCCGGGAAAGCAGAGCATTTAAACGAGGGTGGCAGGCAAGGCAGAGATGGAAAACAGGGCAGCTACTGCCCCCAGGGCAAGGAGGTCATGAGGGGAGACCTAGAGCCGCCCAGGATCCGGCCACTCGGTGGAAACGGCAGTGGTGGCAGGTGGATCCGCCAGAGCTGGAGCCCTGAGAAAGCCTGGCTGTGGCTGGAGACGCCACCGGAGGAAGGGAGGGGCCACGGAGCCCGGTTCTTCCTGGCCGCCTGCCCACCAAACCTACTTGTCCAGGACCCTGAGGGCAAGGGAGCTGGGAGATGGAATCCCAGTGAGGTACAGCGGAGCAGGGGAAAAGGCAGGGCGTGGCTCTGAGTGCAGTTGCCAAATTAAATACAGATGCCCCATCAAATTAGAATTTCAGATAAGCAACAATTAATTTTTAGTGTAACTGCTATATGCAAAATTTGGTACATAGTTATTTAAACATTTACTCTTTTGCTTGTCTGAAATTCAAATTTAACTGGGCATCTTGTGGGCTTATGTGCCAATCTGGCAGCTCCATCTGAAAGCAAACAGCAAAATGTTGGCACATACGACAGTGAATGCTAACACGGGCTCCAAAACACCCCTGGGTCCAGAGGGTAATACCCGTGAAGGAAGAGGGCTTTTGCAAAAGACTAAAGCTCCATTGCATGGATCAGGTCCATTTCCTGATGCTGGGAAAGATTGAAGGAAGGAGGAGAAGGGGACGACAGAGGATGAGATGGTTGGATGGCATCACCGACTTGATGGACATGAATTTGAGTAGTCTCCAGGAGTTGATGATGGACAGGGAGGCCTGGCGTGCTGCAGTCCATGGGGTTGCAAAGAGTCGGACATGACTGAGTGACTGAACTGAACTGACTGAAATGTCCGTTGCAAAAAAATGAGAATTAGGGAGAGATTCAGGAGTTAATACATCAGAGTCTTCAAAATATTTTGTAAGAAAGATCAAGGGTAAGGGGATTCCTGTGGATGTTGGGAAAGAAAGCCCGAAACTGGGATCTGGGAGTTGGGGGTTGTACCTAGGATTGTTGATAATGGGGAGGGCCCCTGACTGAAGTCTGCAACTCATTAGAGGCCAAGAGATGCTCAGTAGCAAAACCCAAGCAGAAGGAACATGGCGAGCCGTCATGTTGAGGGTGAAGGGGAACAGGTTTTGTTTGGGCCCCTCTTCACTTTCCTGTGCTGTGGTGAAATAGACAAGTAAACCAGAAAAGAAATGGAGAGAAACACTAGCCCTCTCTGCATCCCAGAAGATCATCAGGAGTTTGGAGCAGGGCCAACTGCTACCTTCTGCTCTTACAGAGGAAATTATAAAGTTGCATAGATATAGGGGCTAATTTGGGGTATTGGATTACCAGTGGGTCAACTAGTCAGCAGGGCTGATCAAACCCAACCTCTCCCATAGGGCCCTCTTTTGTCATCCCTTTTTAAGCATGTCCACACATGCACACATATACACATTTACACGCATATATACAAACACGTACAAATACACACACAGACACACACATATAAACACATACATACAGACACACATATATACACATGCACACACATGTGGAAGGCAAGGAAGATGATTCAGAAATGATTCACACTGCCCACGCCTCCTAAACACACGATGAACCTCCCTTATTACAGAGCAGTTGAAACACCTGAATTCCCAGGCCTCTCCCCACCATCAATATCCAAGTCTTAAAGTCAAGAGGGCCTCAAACACACTTACAGCAATTACTGAGGGTGGATTCTTTGGGGCAGGAGCTAGGACTGGTCCGTGATGAGCAAACCATACCATGAGTATTCAGGGGTGAGCTACTGTCTCGTGAAAGGCATACTTCTAAATATTTCATCCACGGGGTTCCAATAACAAACAGAAATGAAAAAGATCTTGGTCAAAGGCTAAGACATGGGCAACTATTCAAGAGAAAGCTTTTGAGGGGCTTAGGCAGAAAGCTTTCTCTCCTAAGCCCAGGTTTTGCATGCACGTGAAGATTTTGCAAGAATTTTAAAGATCAGAAAGTAACGTCAAATTTATACAGCTTACCCAGAGTAGAATCCTGGCCTTAGGATCAAAGGCTAAAAATGATTTCTGCCTGCAGCAAGTCTCACTCTACCTGAAGTGGAATCAGTCTTCAAAGTAAGTTATGGGTAAGAGGGAGTTACAGGTAGAAGAGACAGACATTGAGAGTGGGAGAGGGTCTCTGCAATTCAAGACAGCAATTCGAGGACAAAGCACATAAGGAATGGGGCCCCAGGCTTTGATACTTTTCCTAAGTCCAGCCTCTCTTGGCAAAATGATCCACTGGGCAAACACTTCTATAAAGCATCCTCCTCAGGGCCCCTATTGGCAGCAATCATACACGTGCCCCACCAGTTACCACGCAGTCTTTCAAAACAAAACGAGCGGTCTTTAGATTCTGAATCCATAAGCCTGGTATGGTAAGCACCAGCCATCTATAGCAATCCTATTGCACACTGACAATGTGGTTGGTTTTTAAATTATATTTTACTTTGATTATGACTCAATTGGTAAAGAATCTGCCTGCAATGCAGGAGAGCCTGCATTCCTGAGTCAGGAAGATCCCCTGGAGAAGGGATATTCTACCTACTCCGGTATTCTTGGGCTTCCCTTGTGGCTCAGCTGGTAAAGAATCCACCTGTGATGCGGGAGACCTGGGTTCAATCCCTGGGTTGGGAAGATCCCCTGGAGAAGGGAATGGCCACCCAGTCCAGTATTCTTGCCTGGAGAATCCCATAGACAGAGGAGCCTGGGAGGCTCCAGTCCATGGGGCCGCGAAGAGTTGGACACGACTGAGCGACTAACACTCTGTGAATCTACCTCTTCAGTTTCATGAAGCCTAAATGCAGAGCAAGTCTTTCACATGAAGATTTAGCCTTGAGATGTAAGGATAAAATTCATGAGATTCCAAAGACATGGTATAAAAGATAAACAGGTGATGGATATAGTAAATACGGATGAGAGATTTTCTTAATAACCTCTAACCCTGGCCCTAAAATAGGAATTTAATTGAAGGTTACCTCCGTGTTAACTGGAAGACAGCTGCCCAACAATTCTAAGGATTGTTTAGCAGTCAATCTGGAGGCTTCCAGGTGGCCCAGTGGTTAAGACTCTGCGCTTCCAATACTTTCAGCGCAGGGGGTGCAGGCTTGATCCTTGGCCAGGGAACTAAGAACCTACATGCCATGCAGTGCTGCCGTTTAAAAAAATAAATAAAACTGCTTGCTAAGGTGATGTCCCAATCACCAAGCCTGACTTTTACTTTTTCAGAAATAATGATAGCTGCTGGAATATATGAAATCCAGGGACTACGTAGAGTTCAAATGCCCGTCAGATAAGGCCAGACCTCTGTCTCAGCCATACTATGCCCATCTCATTAAGCAGCAGAAATCATAAGCGGAGAAACAGAGCTTTACTACATGACCCTGGGCTCATGGGATGAAATGAAGGTGGCCAGCCATGGCTGGATTCTTGCCAAGTTTTTCCCTCTATGATCAGATAAGAAAGGGGCCCAAAACCTTAGAGGTGAAATAATTTATTTGCTAAAACCCCAGATAACTGGCAAGGAGATCATATTATGACCCAAAAGAGTAGTTAACAGATTAGGGTCTTTGTTTGTAGAACCTCACCGAGTCACGTGATGGGAGAAGAATTTAGCCAGTGGAGCTGCGTGCCAATGGGTCTGCTTCACACCTCGTGTTATGGGTCCACGGACACCGTTTTATTAATCTCACCGATGGCGAGTCTGCAGGCATCCATGCTGAGCCAAGGGCTGGAAGCAGGGAGAACCCGCCTGCCGCCTGGGAAACAGCAGAGGGAGGGGCCCCTGGGCAAGCCCAGGCTGGAGGCGAGCCCAGGCCAGCCCCTGCCAAGAGGGGCCTGGTGAGGGGTGTGGGCTCAGGTTGGCCAGCACACCCCTGGGTCCTCATCCATCTCAGTTCCACCCCCGGAAGATGTTAGATCTGTGAACCCTCACTCCCCAGGTGAGGGTAGGGGAGACGGGACTCCCTTGTCATGGAACCCGGGGAAACGCAGCAGCAAGGAGAGGGTACAAAACCACCCCGTGTCCGGGAGGGGGCATTCTGCCTCATCGCTGATGAGCAGTGGGTGTCTGTCTGAGTTACGAGGCCCTACCCCTTAGCTGGGGCTTTTGATAATATTTTTAAAGTACCAAATACTGTGGAAGAATTGATGCTTTTGAACTGTGGTGCTGACGACTCTTGAGAGTCCCCTGGACTGCAAGGAGATCCAGCCAGTTCATCCTAAATAAGATCAGTCCTGGGTGTTCATTGGAAGGACTGATGTTGAAGCTGAAACTCCAATACTTTGGCCACCTGATGCAAAGAGCTGGCTCACTGGAAAAGACCCTGATGCTGGGAAAGATTGAAGGCAGGAGGAGAAAGGGACAACAGAAGATGAGATGTTTGGATGGCATCACCGACGCAATGGATGTGAGTTTGAGCAAGCTCCAGGAGTTGGTGATGGACAGGGAGGCCTGGCATGCTGCAGTCCCTGGCGTCACAGAGAGTCAAACACGACTGAGCGACTGAACTGAACTGAACTGACAGCATCTTTATTTTTTAAAAAAGAATAAAAATTTAAAATCATCCATAATTCAGATCCAAACACAGACAACCACTAGTAATATTTTTATAAAGCTTGTTATTATGTTCTGAATTCACTATTCTTTTTAATATAAAGCGTTTATTGTGACTTAAGCACAGAACTGTGCTGTGAGCCTGAAATCTCCACTTGACGTTCCCTCGGGCCCCCGGTTTGGGGGAATTCGCTGTTTTTAGCCTGCTGTTTTCATTCCAGAACATTATTCCAGGTCACTGGGTATTTTGCAATGTTGTCTATTTAACAGGTGCCCACTGCTCATTTTCTGATATGTACAAATTCATCTCTTCATTGTTGGGAGTTGAAGCAGAGCTTATAGTAAATTAAAGGTATATATTCCCATCAAGATTCATGTATATTGAGTTCACTGCTAGAAGAAATCTTTTTTCAAAAGCTGCCGTGTTTCTTCCACTTATCAGTTCAATTCAGTTCAGTCGTATCTGACTCTGAGACCCCCACGAACTGCAGCACACCAGGCCTCCCTGTCCATCANATTAAAGGTATATATTCCCATCAAGATTCATGTATCTTGAGTTCACTGCTAGAAGAAATCTTTTTTCAAAAGCTGCTGTGTTTCTTCCACTTATCAGTTCAATTCAGTTCAGTCGTATCTGACTCTGAGACCCCACGAACTGCAGCACACCAGGCCTCCCTGTCCATCATCAACTCCCAGAGTTTACTCAAACTCATGTCCGTGAGTCGGTGATGCCATCCAACCACCTCATTCTCTGTCGCCCCCTTCTCCTCCCACCTTGAATCTTTCCCAGAATCAGGGTCTTTTCCAATGAGTCAGTTCTTCGCATCAGGTGGCCAAAGTATTGGAGTTTCATGTCAGGTGACCTTCAGGACAGTTATATAATGTAACCATGTACTTCTTTACCCCTGATTTATCATCTAAATCCCTTGCATCAGCAGCCAGTCAACGGCCAGGGGAGTCTGGTGTGTCCCGGGGAGAGGAAGGGCTGAGTCTTCTGAATGACCACACATTCTGTCTGTGATCGTGGTGCCCAGATTGAACAGGCCTGGGAGCAAAGCTCACCGACGGCAGGCTGGACCTTACAAATGCCCACCAAGGGCATTCCCCTAGTCCACAAAGAGCAGGCAGAATGCAGCGAGGATCACCGAGACAACACTTGAAATTAATATTTTATTTACATACACATCCAACACACCATGAGACTAACAAGAGGAAAAAATGTTGCAATGATTTGCTTTTCATGGGACTCTCCAGAAGGATGCTAAACACCTTCGTTTGCAAAGGTCTGGGTTCCCTCTGTGGAGCAGTTTGTCCCTGCAGAATCCTGTCACCCCCAAGCCCCGAGCCACATCCCCAGCACACTGGGCCCTGCACAGCACTCAGCTCTGGAGGCTGCAGGAGACTGCTTGTGAAATGGGATCCTGAGAGCAAACGGGGCGTGTGATCACGCATGCGGAGCGTGAGATGCAAAGGAGGAAAGGGTGACACGGAAAAGCTAAAATATGCAGACATGCAGAAACAGAATAGTTTTTGCACAAAACCAAATTTATCCCTATCCCTGGAATCTCTAGTTCAGGACAAAACCCTAAATTCACATTCCAAAGCCTGGCCTGACTCTGACAGTCCTCTGGGTGGGGGGTGTTGAGAAACATTTATCCATCCAGGAAACCACACATGGTGGGGTGTTTTGTGGCTTCATCAGTGTATTCAGGTCATTTTGAAGGTGGAGCGTCACTTTGAAGGTGGAGCGTCTCTTTTCCGGCAGAGTTCAAGACTGGCTCCCCACCACTCCCCACCCTCCACTAGACCTTGGGACAACATAGGGTTAGGTTGTCCAAATCAAGCTGGAAATACAGAGAAAGGAGGAGAAGGAAAGAACGCCCAGGAAACCTCAACTTTCTTTTGTTCCTATTGCTGTGTTTATAGATCAAGAATTAACTTAAAAAGCAGATTCCATCTGGGGACGAAGCGGAGACTGGACCAGAATCCTTTGGTGCAGAGCGCCCCCCTGTGGTCAGACTCGTGAATTTTCCCAAGAGCACAGCCGCGACTTGGGACTTGGGGACGGGCTGCGCCTGGACAAAGACACTGAACCTCCCCACCTGCGGGCTCAGGCCCACCCCAGACCCGCCCCACAGGCTCACCCTGCTTTCTGGGATTAAGACCGATGGCAGGGTTCTGACCCTGGACCAGGGCGCAGGAGTCCCATCACCTTCTCTGTGTCCCACTTCCTCAGGTTGCCCCACACCTCAGACCAACGCCCTGCACGGTGCCCACGCCCCCGCACCCACTCAGCCCTGCTTTGACTCAAAACCACCACCCACCAGAGAACCTCATCCTTCCCTCCACATTCAGCCCATCCTGTAGGCCGGGAGGTGGGGGGCACCCGGGGTGACTTCAGATGTGGGCCAGGGATGCTCACTTGGCTCCTCACTTAGGATTCTTCCCCCGCCCCAACAACTCTGTGGCATAGTGATTATTTCCCCCATTTTGCAGATGAGGAGACTGAGGCTTGGGAGGTTAAAAATGCACTTCTCGTGAATTTCCCCAGACATCATCACCCTGTTGGAACCCCAGGAACCCAGCGAGGACCCCTCCATCACTGGTGTGCGGCCATCTCTGGTCTCTGGGAAACTCACACAGGCCCTCCTTGCTCGCACCTCTGCTCACAGGGCCGTGGGGGTCAGCACCCCTTCTCCACGGCCGCGGGTGGTCTCTGGGAGAGAGATTGGGACATACCTGGAAGGACCCTGGTGTGCAGGCCTCCGTCTGCCCACAGCCAGGCCGCACTCCTTATAGAAGGGGGCAGAGCCTCCTGTCCTCCCAGGCGCCGTGTGTGGTGGCCAGCCACTGAGCTGATAGCTGCTGTGTCCGAAGCCCTCTGGCCACAGAGGCATTCCCATCCCTGGAGAGCAGAGAGGACCACGCGGTTTAATGTCCCTGCTCCCTCTGGGCTGTTTTCATGGAAATGATGTGCAGCTCCCATACAAAGCCTAAAGCACAGAACCTGCGCCGGACTGCCTGTCGCCCCCGGCGCTGTATGTCCACGTCTGTGAGTCATCTCTTCCTTGCTGATCTTCCCTGTCCTCCCACCTCTGCGTGAAGGCAGCCACTTGTGCTGCTTCCCACTCAGAACAACACGNTGAGTCAGTTCTTCGCATCAGGTGGCCAAAGTATTGGAGTTTCATGTCAGGTGACCTTCAGGACAGTTATATAATGTAACCATGTACTTCTTTACCCCTGATTTATCATCTAAATCCCTTGCATCAGCAGCCAGTCAACGGCCAGGGGAGTCTGGTGTGTCCCGGGGAGAGGAAGGGCTGAGTCTTCTGAATGACCACACATTCTGTCTGTGATCGTGGTGCCCAGATTGAACAGGCCTGGGAGCAAAGCTCACCGACGGCAGGCTGGACCTTACAAATGCCCACCAAGGGCATTCCCCTAGTCCACAAAGAGCAGGCAGAATGCAGCGAGGATCACCGAGACAACACTTGAAATTAATATTTTATTTACATACACATCCAACACACCATGAGACTAACAAGAGGAAAAAATGTTGCAATGATTTGCTTTTCATGGGACTCTCCAGAAGGATGCTAAACACCTTCGTTTGCAAAGGTCTGGGTTCCCTCTGTGGAGCAGTTTGTCCCTGCAGAATCCTGTCACCCCCAAGCCCCGAGCCACATCCCCAGCACACTCGGCCCTGCACAGCACTCAGCTCTGGAGGCTGCAGGAGACTGCTTGTGAAATGGGATCCTGAGAGCAAACGGGGCGTGTGATCACGCATGCGGAGCGTGAGATGCAAAGGAGGACAGGGTGACACGGAAAAGCTAAAATATGCAGACATGCAGAAACAGAATAGTTTTTGCACAAAACCAAATTTATCCCTATCCCTGGAATCTCTAGTTCAGGACAAAACCCTAAATTCACATTCCAAAGCCTGGCCTGACTCTGACAGTCCTCTGGGTGGGGGGTGTTGAGAAACATTTATCCATCCAGGAAACCACACATGGTGGGGTGTTTTGTGGCTTCATCAGTGTATTCAGGTCATTTTGAAGGTGGAGCGTCACTTTGAAGGTGGAGCGTCTCTTTTCCGGCAGAGTTCAAGACTGGCTCCCCACCACTCCCCACCCTCCACTAGACCTTGGGACAACATAGGGTTAGGTTGTCCAAATCAAGCTGGAAATACAGAGAAAGGAGGAGAAGGAAAGAACGCCCAGGAAACCTCAACTTTCTTTTGTTCCTATTGCTGTGTTTATAGATCAAGAATTAACTTAAAAAGCAGATTCCATCTGGGGACGAAGCGGAGACTGGACCAGAATCCTTTGGTGCAGAGCGCCCCCCTGTGGTCAGACTCGTGAATTTTCCCAAGAGCACAGCCGCGACTTGGGACTTGGGGACGGGCTGCGCCTGGACAAAGACACTGAACCTCCCCACCTGCGGGCTCAGGCCCACCCCAGACCCGCCCCACAGGCTCACCCTGCTTTCTGGGATTAAGACCGATGGCAGGGTTCTGACCCTGGACCAGGGCGCAGGAGTCCCATCACCTTCCCTGTGTCCCACTTCCTCAGGTTGCCCCACACCTCAGACCAACGCCCTGCACGGTGCCCACGCCCCCGCACCCACTCAGCCCTGCTTTGACTCAAAACCACCACCCACCAGAGAACCTCATCCTTCCCTCCACATTCAGCCCATCCTGTAGGCCGGGAGTTGGGGGGCACCCGGGGTGACTTCAGATGTGGGCCAGGGATGCTCACTTGGCTCCTCACTTAGGATTCTTCCCCCGCCCCAACAACTCTGTGGCATAGTGATTATTTCCCCCATTTTGCAGATGAGGAGACTGAGGCTTGGGAGGTTAAAAATGCACTTCTCGTGAATTTCCCCAGACATCATCACCCTGTTGGAACCCCAGGAACCCAGCGAGGACCCCTCCATCACTGGTGTGCGGCCATCTCTGGTCTCTGGGAAACTCACACAGGCCCTCCTTGCTCGCACCTCTGCTCACAGGGCCGTGGGGGTCAGCACCCCTTCTCCACGGCCGCGGGTGGTCTCTGGGAGAGAGATTGGGACATACCTGGAAGGACCCTGGTGTGCAGGCCTCCGTCTGCCCACAGCCAGGCCGCACTCCTTATAGAAGGGGGCAGAGCCTCCTGTCCTCCCAGGCGCCGTGTGTGGTGGCCAGCCACTGAGCTGATAGCTGCTGTGTCCGAAGCCCTCTGGCCACAGAGGCATTCCCATCCCTGGAGAGCAGAGAGGACCACGCGGTTTAATGTCCCTGCTCCCTCTGGGCTGTTTTCATGGAAATGATGTGGAGCTCCCATACAAAGCCTAAAGCACAGAACCTGCGCCGGACTGCCTGTCGCCCCCGGCGCTGTATGTCCACGTCTGTGAGTCATCTCTTCCTTGCTGATCTTCCCTGTCCTCCCACCTCTGTGTGAAGGCAGCCACTTGTGCTGCTTCCCACTCAGAACAACACGCTCACAGGCGTGAGTGCCAGGCGCTGGACCACAAAGGGGAGAGAGATGTGATAAATAACATTTAAAGCACTGCAGAGTTTGATTTTCATGTCTCATATCTGCCTCCGGAGATTCTGCTAAATGTCTTTTATTCCTCTCTTCATAAATCCTTAGGATAACAGCTTTATTTTGGGAATTAATCCAGATTCCCATTACTCATTGATTTATATTTTCTGGGAGTGTAACTCCTCGTTGTTAAGTTACAAAGGTTTGAAAGCTACGTTAACTCTTTCCGGCTACAGTGGTAAAAGGGTCGCTGTCCTTTAGTCTCTAAGTCGCATCTGACTCTTAGTGACCCCATGTCACTGACTCTTAGTAGCCCACCAGGCTCCTCTGTCCATGGGATTCCCCAGGCAAGAATACTAGAGTGGGTCGCCATTCCCTTCTCCAGGGGATCTTCCCAACTTAGGGACTGAACCCACATCTCCTGCATTGGCAGGTAGATTTTTTTTTAACCACTGAGCCACCAGGGAAGCCCATAGTAATAGGGAGGCATTGCTAAATCTCAGGCATTTTAGAATAGTACCTTAAAAGCATTAATGTAGTTTTAAAGGGTTTCCACATTAAAAGCAGGTTGAAAACTGGCTTCTGAGAGAACCCAATTTATACTATCATAGATGGTCCACATGCAAAGAACAGGGTTCCCTCCTGAATCCCCTCTACAAGCAAGTAAGCTCTGGAACGGGACTTCCAGGGTTCAGATCTTGGTTCCATCTCTCACTGGCTGTGTGACCTCAGTCATGCTGCCTAACCTTTCTGAGTCTTGGCGTCCTCGTTTGTCAAATGAGGAAAGTAAGACCCGCTTCATGAGGCAGTGGTAAGGATAAAATGATAACCATGTGAGTTACAAGCTGAGAATGCTGCCTGGCAAACAGCGGCACTAGCTGATGTCTGCTGAGAAGCAAGCAGGTAGTTCCAAGCCCTTTACATGGGCTGACTCGCCGAGCCACTCAGTAACCCTGAGCCTGGGCTCAGTGACCGCTGGTCAGTTTCTGTCGGTTCTGACCCCTGACATTCACTCTCTCCAACCAGCGGCTCCTTCCAGATTTCAGCCAGGAACCCATGCATAGCCAGCCTTTGAGCCCTAATAGGCTCTGGGCAGAGTCCATCACGTGACCTGGGTCTAAGCCAATCAGAGCCTCACAGCATCTCCGCGGTGACCAGCCTATGTGGCCCCAGACTCAGTGGTATGGGGCTCCGGCTGCCCTTGAACCTGAGGCTGAAGCTACTGCCCTCCTGAAAGCAAGGCCTGCCCACAAGGGGGCCAGCTCAGAGGAAACTGAGTCACCATGGGAGGGGGGAAGCCAGGTCCACTGGCTGCATAAGCCCCAGTCAGAAAATCTGCCTGAAACACCCAGACTCGGCTTCTCCACGCCTCATGCCCACCAACTCATTTTAGGCTGACTCAGTTCAGTCGGAATTTCCTGCACAGAAAGCCTGACCTGACACAGAAAGGTACAAATACGATTATGAACGGCGTGAGAAAATGAATCCCTTTCCCTCTACCTTGCCTCTTATCTTGGGAGCTTCTAATCAAAACTTTGAAGTCCCTCCCCTCCCCTCCGCCCAGGATGGGGGTGAAGTGCAAGCGGAATTGACTTGTTTGGTGCAAGGCATTGCCTCCCAGAGCCTCTTTTTCTATAGAAAGTAGATGGGATGTAACCGGAGTCTAGGGGGAAGGCGGTGGGGAGTTATAGGTGAACGAGTACAGAGTCTGTACTTCTGTACGGGGCAATGAAAAGATTGTGGAGATAGTGATTCCCATCACACAACATGATGCGTGTACTTCTCGCTGTTCAGCTGCTAAGTGTGTCCTGCTCTCTTTCTACCCCACGGGCTATAGCTCGCCAGGCTCCTCTGTCCACGGGATTTCCCACGGACAAGAATACTGGCGCGGGCTGCCCTTCTCTCTCCAGGGGATCTTGCCCACTGGGGATGGAACCCATGTCTCCTGCATAGCAGGGGCTTCTTTACTGCTGAGCCACCAGGGAAGCCCCGTGTATTTAATGCCACGGAGTTACACACTTTAAAACAGCAGACTGTGTATTATTTATGTGAAATTGTCTTTGATGTAGTTAATCATAATAAAGAAATACAGTGAAGCTCCAGCTCCACCGAGGACAAGCGTGTGACCGAAGAGTCTTATCAGGGCCTCGGAATCCTCATCTTCAAACGTGGGAGACAGGACGCGCCAGGCCCCGAGTCTGATGATGGACGAGGCCCAGGGCCCAGCCAGTGGCTCCAGCCTGACCAGCGTGAAGCGTCGGGGCGGCCTTGGTGCCCTACACAGTCCAAGCCTCCTGCCTTTGGGGTCTCACTCCCAGCCCTTGCCGGCCAGACCTCCCCAGCCGGCCGTTCTTCATGCACTCTGATGTTCTTGCTTGGAAATCCCACGGACAGAGGAGCCTGGGGGGCGCACAGCCCATGGGGTCACCAGAGGTGGACACGACTTAGCGGTTCAACAACAACAGCTCACCATCCCCACCTCCCAGGCCTTGCCAAACCAACTAAAGGGCACAGCCTCCCACCATCAAGCCAGTCAAGACTCAGACTCCACCTGCAAGTTTATGGATCCCCAGGGCTACCTCCCAGCTCAGACCAGTTGGCCACAAATGTGGGGGTCCCTATGGACACCCACAGGATTGATAATTTGCTAAAATGACACAGAACTCAGGAAAACGCTGCACTTACAGGGATGGTTTTATTATAGCAAAAGGAAATAACTCAGAACCAGCCCAAGAAAGAGACCCATAGGACCGAGCTAGGCATGGGAGCATTCCAAACGCGAAGCTTCCGTATCCTCGGGGACACGGTACCCTCCTGTCGCTGATGTGTGACAGTCTACACAGTGCTCCCAGCCCAGGCAGCTCCCCCAAGCCTCCATATCCCGAGTTTATCATGGGAGTTTCATTACAGAGGCGTGACTGATGGAATCACCACCTGCGTGACTGACCCCCACATCCTGCCCCTCCCTGTCCGCCCCCCTCACCCAGATTTGGGCTGACAGCATGTGGATCAAGCTCCAACTCTCTAATCACATCGAAGGTCTTTGGGCCTGGCCAGCCTGCATCCTGAGTCATCTCATAAACATAAAATATCTGGGGTCCCCCATGAGTCACTCATTGGCATAAACTAGCAGGTGTGGTCTAAGAGGCCCACCATGAATAACAAAGACCCTCCCACCACTCAGGAAATTCCAGAGGTTTAGAGATTACCTCCTGGGAAACAAAGATAAAGGCCAAGCAGATTCTGTATTACACAACCCGCTACTGACATCCCTTTGGGTGTTTGCAGGCTCTAGGGCAGGAACACTTCACAAGNAGAGTTGGACGCAGCTTAGGGACTGAACAACAACGATGTTCAGTAACAAACCATAATGGAAAAGAATATGGAAAACGATAATGACGAAGAACATGTAGACACATATATGCAACTGAATCACTTTGCCATACACCAGAAACTAACACAGCATTGTAAGTCAACTATCCTTCCACACACAACTAAGCAAAATACAGTTGGCTTCATATACTATACAACCGGATGGTAAAATTCATTCTAATAATTTAAAATGTTACGTTTTCTTTACTTAGCAGGCTTTAAAATGCTCTGAAAATTTAAGACACGGTGAATAAAGTGAAAAGTTTTATAAAGATTCTGTTGGTTTGAATGGTACTTTCTCCCGTTTCTGTAACAAGGGACCAGTGTTCTCAATTTGCTCTGGGACCACAAATAGTGTAGCCAACGCTGCAGCAAGGACAAATGGAAGCCACTTCCCTGGTGGTTCAGCCAAGGGCAGCCAAACAGAGATGGAACTGAATGAGGCGCAATGTAGCTTCACTAGCAACGAGTAGCGCTTCCTTGGCTTAGCGGTAAAGAATCCACCTGCCAATGCAGGAGATGCAAAAGACGTGGGTTCACTTCCAGGAAGATCCCCTGGAGGAGGAAATGGCAACCCACTCCAGTATTCTTGCCTGGAGAATCCCCTGGATGGTGGAGCCTGGTGGGCTGCAGTCCATGGGGTCGCACAGAGTCATACAGGCCTGAGCTCGCACAGTGATAAGTACTGTGCAGAAAACTAAGGAGGACAGGGATGGCCAAAGCAAGTCAGAAGGCATCCAGGAATTAGATTTTGAAACCCTGACAGGTGAGAAATGGAGTACTTCCTGCTGTATCAGTCAACAAGGATGTCAATCTTCAGGGATTCCAGCCCTCCAAATGTGAATTTCTGAGCCCTGACGGCACCCAGGAAGGAGAACAATGCCTGCCCATCCATCAGCCATCAGGTTGCAGCCACTCCCTACAGTGAGCACTGAGGAACTCAGAAGGTGAAACACACAGGAATATGGGCCCAGAGAGCTCAGGTGCATGAGAAGGAATGACTTCAGTGAACCCAGACTCTTGCATCTTCCTGTACACAGAACAGCACTGAGTTCCTTAACTCAAGATATCTGGCTCTCTCTAAACAATGATAAGAAAGCCTTCCTCAGTGATCCACACAAAGAAATAGAGGAAAACAATAGAACGGAAAAGTCTAGAGATCTCATCAAGAAAATTAGAGGCACCAAGGGAATATTTCATGCAAAGGTGGGCAGAATAAAGGACAGAAACGGTATGGACCTTGTTAGGGCCTAACTGGAGCCAGGACAGGCTCTAAGGGGCAGGCTAGGTCTCTAGGAAAGCTGAGGCCCTGGGAACTCCCACGGACAGCATAGCTTGACCAATAGAGAAAAGCCCCTAAGAAAGCCCGCGCGTGTGGGAATCTAGCCAATTAGTAGGTGCCAAGAGACCCTTGCAACCAATCNGTACAAAAAAGATCTTCATGACCCAGATAACCACGATGGTGTGATCACTCACCTAGAGTCAGACTTCTTGGAATTTGAAGTCAAGTGGGCCTTAGAAAGCATCACTATGAACAAAGGTAGTAGAGGTGATGCAATTCCAGCTGAGTAATTCCAGCTGAGTCCTAAAAGATGATGCTGTGAAAGTGCTGCACTCAATAGGCCAGCAAATTTGGGAAACTCAGCAGTGGCCATAAGACTGGAAAAGGTCAGTTTTCATTCCAATCCCAAAGAAGGGCAATACCAAAGAATGTTCAAACTAGTGCACAATTACACTTATCTCACACACCAACAAAGTAATGCTCAAAATTCTCCAAGTGAGGCTTCAACAGTACATGAACCATGAACTTCCAGATGTTCAAGTTGGATTTAGAAAAGGCAGAGGAAACAGAGATCAAACTGGCAACTGAAGAAGGAAGCTGAATGTTCCCAGAAGAGTTAAATGCTAGGTTAGTTTACGGGAATATAGAAACAGCTTACTGGACTGGAAGAGCGTTCCCAAGGAGATGAATATTAGGTATGAATACTAAGTCAACATTCCCAAGGAGATGAATACTAGGTACTAGGTCAGCTTTACTGGGATGGAAAGCCCCACAATTTTAAAGAAAGGGAACAATAAATACCACCAGGTGTCTCACTGCAATGTTTGATCAGCAACCTAAGAAACAGGACCTTGATGCTAACAACAAACTATCACCAATAGTTACATAAACTTGCTTGCCTGCCAACCAATCATGCTTTGCTGAGTAGTCTAGCCCCCTCCTCTCCTGAACTATAGGATAAAAGACTTCCAAAGCGGGTGTTCCAGGCTCCCCACCTTCGATTGGCCTGGTGGGGGCCCGGATCCGAAATTGTCAATAAATGGCTCCCACCTTCGATTGGCCTGGTGGGGGCCCGGATCTGAACTTGTCAATAAACTGCTCCCACCTTCGATTGGCTTGGTGGAGGGCCTGGATCCGAAATTATCAATAAAACTTTTTCTTTCTGAACTCCGTCTGGTGGTCTCTATCGGCAGCTAAGTCCCTTACAGCAACATCTGTTGGATCAAAGAAATAACAAGAGAACTCCAGAAAAACATCTACTTCTGCTTTATTGACTACACCAAAGCTTTTGACTGTGTGGATCACAACAAACTGTGGAAAATTCTTCAAGAGATGGGAATACCAGACCATCTTACCTGCCTCCTGGGAAATACATATGAAGGTCAAGAATGAACAGTTAGAACTGTATAGGGAACGAAGGATTGGTTCCAAATTAGGAAAGGAGTATGTCAAGGCTGTATATTGTCACCTTGCTTATTTAACTTATTTTCAGAGTACATCATTCAAAATGCCAGGCTGGATGAAGCACAAGCTGGAATCGATTGCTGGGAGAAATATCAATAACCTCAGATATGCAGATGATAGCACCCTTTTGGCAGAAAGCAAAGAGGAACTGAAGAGCCTCTTGATGAAAGTGAAAGAGGAGAGTGAAAAAGTTGGCTTGAAACCCAGCACTCAAAAAACTACAATCATGACATGCAGCCTCATCACTTCATGGAAATAGATGGGGAAACAGTGGAAATAGTGAGAGACTTTATTTCCTTGGGCTCCAAAATCACTGCAGGTGGTGATTGTAGCCATGAAATTAAAAGATGCTTGCTCCTTGGAAGAAAAGCTACGACCACCCCAGACAGCATATTAAACAGCAGAGACATTACTGAAAAATGATCATCTAGTTAAAGCTATGGTTTTTCCAATAGTCATGTATGGATATGAGACTTGGACCATAAAGAAAGNACCTACGACCAACCCAGACAGCATATTAAACAGCAGAGACATTATTGAAAAATGACCATCTAGTTAAAGCTATGGTTTTTCCAGTAGTCATGTATGGATATGAGACTTGGACCATAAAGAAAGCTGAGCGCGAAAGAATTGATACTTTTGAACTGTGGTGTTGGAGAAGACTCTTGAGAGTCCCTTGGACTGCAGGGAGACAAAACCAGTCAATCCTAAAGGAAATCAGTCCTGAATATTCATTGGAAGGACTGATGCTGAAACTGAAGGTCCAATACTTTGGCCACCTGATGCGAAGACTTGACTCATTTGAAAAGACCCTGATGCGGGGAAAGATCAAAGGCAGGAGGAGAAGGGGATGAGAGAGGATGCAATGGTTGGATGGCATCACTGACTCAAAGGACATGAGTTTGAGCAGGCTCTAGGAGTTGACGATGGACAGGGAAGCCTGGCGTGCTACAGTCCATGGGGTCGCAAAGAGTCGAACATGACTGAACTGAATTGAACTGAATCTTTTGATGTTCAGACCACCTACCCTTTGTTGTAAGACTTCTGTATAACCTGACTCCTCCCTGCCCTGCTCTTTAGAACAGTTCTCTTAGGGCTACTTGAAAACACAACTCTCAACTGTTTAATTTATGGCTATTTTCAAAGCCGACACAAGCGTCAAACACTGGAGTTTAGGGATTTGCTGTTACTTTTATCACTTTCAGAAGAATAACAAGATCTGATCGTGTTTCTGAAAATCTCATTTCAGCTGCAGTGGCCGTGTGGGAAGGGCAGCGCGACTGGAAGACTACAAAATATTGCACCTTAGTGTTCGAAGTTCCAACCAGAGAAGCTCCACCTGGAGGCAAAAACACGGAGCCCTGCGGGGAGAACTACAGCGCCTTCACTGCTGTGGGAGGGCTGCTGAAGGGGCAGGGGTAGGCGGAACCAAAGTTAGTTTTAAACCTTTAAATTTGCAAGGTCTCAAAGTAAAGACTTTGAAAAGTCTTCAGTTCAGTTCAGCTCAGTCGCTCAGTCGTGTCCGACTCTGCGACCCCATGGACTGCAGCATGCCAGGCTTCCCTGTCCATCACCAACTCCAGGAGTTTACTCAAACTCATGTCCATGGAGTCAGTGATGCCACCCAACCAACCAATCCTCTGTCGTCCCCTTCTCCTCCTGCCTTTGATCTTTCCCAGCACCAAGGTCTCTTCCAGTGACTCAGTTCTTCGCATCAAGTGGCCAAAGTATTGGAGTTTCAGCTTCAGCACCAGTCCTGCCAATGAATATTCAGAACTGATTTCCTTTTAGGATGGACTGGTTGGATCTCCTTGCAGCCCAAGGGACTCTCAAGAGTCCTCTCCAACACCACAGTTGAAAAGTATCAATCCTTCGGCGCTCAGCTTTCGTTACAGTCCAACTCTCACATCCATACACGACCACAGGAAAAACCATAAGAAAAGTCTTCAACTATGCACAGAGCTCCTCCCGCCCAGCCTTTGCTATGTATGTGCTGGGAAGCGGCTTCCCAGAAGCCCGGTCAGTCCTCCAGGGCACCGAGAGGGCCGGTCAGAGCGGCGACAACCCCGCCCCCGTCGCAGCGACGTCTGATGACGCAGAGGAACCGACGAGACGCTTGCGCAGGGGCGCTCGGCGGCGCCCTCGGCTTTTACGTCATCGCGGGCGCGACGCCCCTAGGGACAGAGTGGGGCCCAGTTCTGGTGAGGAGGCGCGACGGGGAACCGACTGGGAAAATGCCAGTGGCGGTGATGGCGGAAAGTTCTTTTAGTTTCAAAAAGTTGCTGGATCAGTGCGAGAACCAGGAGCTGGAGGTAGCCGTCCGCCTGGCGGGGTCGCGAGGCCTCGGGCGGCCTCGGTCTCCAGGGTAACGGGGCCTGGGGCCCGCGGGGCTCGGGGTTGGCGCCGGGAGGGCGCAGGAGCTGGCGTGAGACTCTCGGGGGGCTGGGCTGAGCGCCCGGGCCTGGTCCCCCCAGACTCGCCGAGAGCCTTCTGTGTGTGGAGCTAGTGAGCCCGGAACCACTGGGCGTCTTTGCCCCTCACACCCTCCGTACGCTTCGGTGCTGGACTAAACGCCTTTCCTCTGCGCTGTGGGGGAGAGGTGCAGAAATGCGGGCCTATTAGGACTGTAGTGCAGGCACGCGCACAGACGGAGGTGTGCCCGCTGTAACCTTTGCCTGATTCGGAAAGCCCTTAGGCTCACGTTAGCACGGAAGCTTGCCGTTTGTCGTGTGTGTGTCTTCCAGTCGTGTCCGACTCTTTTGCGTGTGTGTGGTGTGTGTGTGTCTCTCAGTCGCGTCCGATTCTTGTGTGTGTGTGGGGGGGTGTCGGTCAGTCGTCTCCGACTGGTGTGTGCGCCAATGTGTGTGGTATCTTTGTGTGTTGCTCAATCGTGTCCGACTCGTGTGTGTGTGGTGTGTGTCACTCAGTCATATCCGAGTCTTTTGTGTGCGGCTCAGTTGTGTCCTACTCTCTTGCCTGTATATCTGTGTGTCGGTTAGTCATGTCCAACTCTTGTGTGTGTGTCGCTCAGTCGTGTCCAACTCTTTTGCGACCCCAGGAGTCCACAGGCTCCTTTGCCCATGGAATTCTCTGGGGAAGAATACTGGAGTGGGTTGTCATGCCCTCCTCTAGGGGATCTTCCCCGCCCAGGGATTGAACCCGGGTCGTTCTCCCGCATTGCAGTCAGATTCTTTACTAGTCTGAGCCACCAGCGAAGCCCCTTGTCTTCAAAAGAACAGGTGACATTGTATCATGCAACTACTAAAGTAACAAGGTTTTGGGTTTTTTTTTTTTTTCCGGTAGAAATGCACTTAACGGCATTTGATATAAAAAGTTAATTAACCAAAGGAGACAGCTGCCAGAAGCACAGCTCTCCAGTAGACACTTTACAAGATGTCTCCTGAATGAACTGAAATTGACTGAGAAGAATATTTTTGTCACTCAGCTGATGTTTGTCTGTTTATTGTGTGTTTACTTAGATAGTCAGTGTATTTGGTATAGTGGGCAGAATTAATTGTATTGCTTTAGGGATCTGTTGGAGGCATTTCTTACAGTAGTACAACAAAGTAAGAATTTGAAAATTGGGAAAGGGGTCGCGTTTAAATATTCTTGTGTGTATGAATACACAGAGACCCAGCCAGAGGAGTCGCAGCTGATGAAAGAGCTAAATTTAATCCTCTGGTTTTTGGTGTATGATGCTTCCCTACACTCTTTCTTCATCCATAATAACAACTGCTATAAAATATGCTTACTCTTTAGGTGAGTTAAGAAAATACTTTTTAAAATATAAAAGAATAAATGAGGTTTATTTCTGTCTGATTTTTTTGGCCTTATAGGCTCCAGGAGGAATTGCTACACCCCCAGTGTATGGTCAGCTTCTGGCTTTGTATCTGCTCCATAATGACATGTAAGTACCTTCTACCTAAAGCTAAGAGAAGCATCTTCCTCAGGAAACTATTCTTACATTGAAGTAGTATCACTGAAACATAGGTCCAAGGAGCTGTGCCACTTATTTCACATATTGAATCATGACTTAAGAAATTATGATTAGGCTGAGTTGTTTTAAAATACACCTGTTTTATATATGGCTTCTAAGAAACGTTCCAATTTATTATGAGAAACTGCAGTGTCAATAAATTCCTTTAAATCTATTGATCTGGTTATAAAACCTTCCCATGTGATCAGTAGACTAAGAGAAACCAAAAGAGAAAGTTGAGAAAGCCAAAAGGAACTTGTTGTCAACGTATAACACTTCCTGAAAGGTTTTGTTTTCTATTATCCCTAATCCATGTTCACTGGAGGGAAGTGGGAGAGTGTGATTCTGCAAGAAGAGCCCCTGCAGTGCTACACCCCACTGATGGCTACTGTTAGACTTTGCTTTAAATTCTCTTAAACCTTTTCCTTTTGTACCTTTTAAACTAAACGGAGGTTTTCATTACTCATGTAGCATGCAGATTATGTTTCCTGTTTTATAATGCTTTCGTCATATGCTTCTTGTCATTCAAGCTTCCAGACTCTTTAAAAAAGAAAAAGCTGCCTTGAAGTTTTGGTGCCTGTATGCTCACTCATAGGAGGAGGGCTCATGATAAGGAGACAGGCGTTGTGTACTATGCGTGTTGTTAGGAATGCTACGACTTTGAGAGTGTATGAATTTGCTTATTTTATATATGAATGGTTGAGACAGTTCTGTATAAGTCTTTACATTGTTGCCTCAATTTAAGATCTTAATTATTAAAAAGTTTACTAAAAATGGCAGAATGTTAGTTTGATAAAAATATTTCATATCTTATCTGGGAAACCACTCTTAACTTTCCCTGGACAAATTCAGGTAAAACTAAATTTCATTTTGTATTATATAGAGAATATTAAAGTATACTTCTGTGTGTTTGCAGTGGGATCTAAAATTTTAACTATTTACTGAGGTGATTTTTTAAAATTGCTTGTTCTTTCTTGGGGGGGATATAANCGTACGCTTCGGTGCTGGACTAAACGCCTTTCCTCTGCGCTGTGGGGGAGAGGTGCAGAAATGCGGGCCTATTAGGACTGTAGTGCAGGCACGCGCACAGACGGAGGTGTGCCCGCTGTAACCTTTGCCTGATTCGGAAAGCCCTTAGGCTCACGTTAGCACGGAAGCTTGCCGTTTGTCGTGTGTGTGTCTTCCAGTCGTGTCCGACTCTTTTGCGTGTGTGTGGTGTGTGTGTGTCTCTCAGTCGCGTCCGATTCTTGTGTGTGTGTGGGGGGGTGTCGGTCAGTCGTCTCCGACTGGTGTGTGCGCCAATGTGTGTGGTATCTTTGTGTGTTGCTCAATCGTGTCCGACTCGTGTGTGTGTGGTGTGTGTCACTCAGTCATATCCGAGTCTTTTGTGTGCGGCTCAGTTGTGTCCTACTCTCTTGCCTGTATATCTGTGTGTCGGTTAGTCATGTCCAACTCTTGTGTGTGTGTCGCTCAGTCGTGTCCAACTCTTTTGCGACCCCAGGAGTCCACAGGCTCCTTTGCCCATGGAATTCTCTGGGGAAGAATACTGGAGTGGGTTGTCATGCCCTCCTCTGGGGGATCTTCCCCGCCCAGGGATTGAACCCGGGTCGTTCTCCCGCATTGCAGTCAGATTCTTTACTAGTCTGAGCCACCAGCGAAGCCCCTTGTCTTCAAAAGAACAGGTGACATTGTATCATGCAACTACTAAAGTAACAAGGTTTTGGGTTTTTTTTTTTTTTCCGGTAGAAATGCACTTAACGGCATTTGATATAAAAAGTTAATTAACCAAAGGAGACAGCTGCCAGAAGCACAGCTCTCCAGTAGACACTTTACAAGATGTCTCCTGAATGAACTGAAATTGACTGAGAAGAATATTTTTGTCACTCAGCTGATGTTTGTCTGTTTATTGTGTGTTTACTTAGATAGTCAGTGTATTTGGTATAGTGGGCAGAATTAATTGTATTGCTTTAGGGATCTGTTGGAGGCATTTCTTACAGTAGTACAACAAAGTAAGAATTTGAAAATTGGGAAAGGGGTCGCGTTTAAATATTCTTGTGTGTATGAATACACAGAGACCCAGCCAGAGGAGTCGCAGCTGATGAAAGAGCTAAATTTAATCCTCTGGTTTTTGGTGTATGATGCTTCCCTACACTCTTTCTTCATCCATAATAACAACTGCTATAAAATATGCTTACTCTTTAGGTGAGTTAAGAAAATACTTTTTAAAATATAAAAGAATAAATGAGGTTTATTTCTGTCTGATTTTTTTGGCCTTATAGGCTCCAGGAGGAATTGCTACACCCCCAGTGTATGGTCAGCTTCTGGCTTTGTATCTGCTCCATAATGACATGTAAGTACCTTCTACCTAAAGCTAAGAGAAGCATCTTCCTCAGGAAACTATTCTTACATTGAAGTAGTATCACTGAAACATAGGTCCAAGGAGCTGTGCCACTTATTTCACATATTGAATCATGACTTAAGAAATTATGATTAGGCTGAGTTGTTTTAAAATACACCTGTTTTATATATGGCTTCTAAGAAACGTTCCAATTTATTATGAGAAACTGCAGTGTCAATAAATTCCTTTAAATCTATTGATCTGGTTATAAAACCTTCCCATGTGATCAGTAGACTAAGAGAAACCAAAAGAGAAAGTTGAGAAAGCCAAAAGGAACTTGTTGTCAACGTATAACACTTCCTGAAAGGTTTTGTTTTCTATTATCCCTAATCCATGTTCACTGGAGGGAAGTGGGAGAGTGTGATTCTGCAAGAAGAGCCCCTGCAGTGCTACACCCCACTGATGGCTACTGTTAGACTTTGCTTTAAATTCTCTTAAACCTTTTCCTTTTGTACCTTTTAAACTAAACGGAGGTTTTCATTACTCATGTAGCATGCAGATTATGTTTCCTGTTTTATAATGCTTTCGTCATATGCTTCTTGTCATTCAAGCTTCCAGACGCTTTAAAAAAGAAAAAGCTGCCTTGAAGTTTTGGTGCCTGTATGCTCACTCATAGGAGGAGGGCTCATGATAAGGAGACAGGCGTTGTGTACTATGCGTGTTGTTAGGAATGCTACGACTTTGAGAGTGTATGAATTTGCTTATTTTATATATGAATGGTTGAGACAGTTCTGTATAAGTCTTTACATTGTTGCCTCAATTTAAGATCTTAATTATTAAAAAGTNCAGGCGTTGTGTACTATGCGTGTTGTTAGGAATGCTACGACTTTGAGAGTGTATGAATTTGTTTATTTTATATATGAATGGTTGAGACAGTTCTGTATAAGTCTTTACATTGTTGCCTCAATTTAAGATCTGAATTATTAAAAAGTTTACTAAAAATGGCAGAATGTTAGTTTGATAAAAATATTTCATATCTTATCTGGGAAACCACTCTTAACTTTCCCTGGACAAATTCAGGTAAAACTAAATTTCATTTTGTATTATATAGAGAATATTAAAGTATACTTCTGTGTGTTTGCAGTGGGATCTAAAATTTTAACTATTTACTGAGGTGATTTTTTAAAATTGCTTGTTCTTTCTTGGGGGGGATATAAATTAGGAACAATGCAAGATATCTTTGGAAAAGAATACCACCTGCTATAAAATCTGTAAGTATTCCTCAGAACATCTTACTGCTTCAATATAGTGATGCCATTCACTTAAAAAGAAGAGTTTCTGTTTTCTTTCTCATGTGATTCACGAAAGTTATTAAACTGCCTTTAAATTTAAAGAATAGATGTAGATTCCTCTGATCTTTATTTCCCTTGGATGGAATAGAAATCTGTGCTCAACTCCTGATCAGCTTTCCTAACATACTTTATAAGTGCCACTTTACCTGACAAACAACTGAGTTAGTTGACATAGGAGTTTGGGTTTTGTTTTATTACTTTTTTTATAACTGATTTGTGCAGTTTTCTAAATGTTATTTATTTTGCAAGTAATATTATTTACAAGAACACCCTAACAATAATAGTTATTCAGAGCATTAAGATTTTTTTTTGGTAACTAGGATTTTAGATTTCTTGTTTTTCATGAGAGAGTAGATGAACTCACTTAATAGTTTCTTCCAAGATGGAAAGAAGTAAATTATGATTTCTGATGACCCACTGTGTCTCACATAAATGTGAAGTGAGTTTCTTGTACATTCACAAAACATTAACAAGAATTTACCTAAATCCCTTTATTCATTATTGATATTCAGCAGCAGACCAGATTAGTATTTATACTGTTTTTCCTCCACATTCTATTAAGTAAGTTTGGAATGTTCCTCCAGTGCCATTGGCTTAAAGATGTAAATTATATGAAATATTTTTGGACTTCTTTCTTGTGCCTTAANAGGTTCATTTGTGCTGAGGGGCTAAAAGCAGCCTGAGGGTCTCAGCCTCTGACTGATGCTGTGGTTCGCGTGGCTTTTACGGCTGCTTCCTTGTCCTTCCGCTCTGCCTTCCCTGGGATGTTTCTCTTCTCTCCACTCTTTTCTCTTTCATTCATGGTCTTTTCTTGTTCTGTTCCCTTTTTCAACTCTGGAAATCTGACCAGAGTACTTGAACTTGAAAGTAAATGTTTCTAAAATATGGGCGGCTTATCAAATGAATGTAGCTTTTGCTGTACGCTTGTATTTTCCTCTTTCATTGTTGCTCTGGGTTCTTTTCCATTGAATGTCTGTCGCTTTCAATAGATAAAAGCTTTATCTCTCAGCTGTGTTAGAAATCTACTTTCAGGTCATTTGCTGAAAGTGGGTAGGAATGAAGGAAGGAATTGGAAGAGAAGCAAATAATGGCTCAGTGAAAGCCGGGGAGGCAGTTAGGCNATTGAATGTCTGTCGCTTTCAATAGATAAAAGCTTTATCTCTCAGCTGTGTTAGAAATCTACTTTCAGGTCATTTGCTGAAAGTGGGTAGGAATGAAGGAAGGAATTGGAAGAGAAGCAAATAATGGCTCAGTGAAAGCCGGGGAGGCAGTTAGGCTCAGGGAGAAAGGAAGCAACAGGACTGACTGTCAGCGATGTCTAAGGAAGGGGAGAGCCCAAAGGCTCGGGCTGGGCCCGCTTGGGTCCCCGTGAGACCTTCCACAAGCCTGTGTGCAGCACACCCTTCCTCAGAGGTGCCGGGCCCCTTGGGGATAAAAGGGCGTGAAAGCCCTCCTGGTCGGGGTGACGGGGTGGGGAGCGGTGCAGCACACACTGCGGGTGGCAAAAGATTGCCTGTTAAGTAAGTAAGTGATGCTGTGGACCAGAGAAGGGCGCAGATGGCAGTGCGCTCCAGTGCCCAACGTGGAGGGTTTATAAATAGACCCAGGAAGAGAGGAGAGGAGGGTGGTTCAGACCACATAGAGATGTAAGCACAGCACCTTCCGTAGTGCTTGAGAAGCACAACGGTGAGCGGTGCAAGCAGAACCAGCAGGCCGCTTTGAAGCAGAGGGTGTCTGCGGGGGTTGGTGTGGCTGTAACAGGGTCCCAGGAGTGGGGGCCGGGTTTTCTTATATTCAGGGCTATCTTGTATGTGTACACTTGCCTATTAAATGTGGAAGGTAAACTCCATAATTCCTGAGTGTGTTAAAGTCACGTGGAGGAGCTTTTGTGTCACTGAAGGATGGGCTGAAGACAGGCCAGCCGGGCTCTCTTTTCTACCAGTCTGTTATTGTCTCTGCTTCATTCCTGAATTACTTAATGTGGAAATTTAATTCTAGGGGAGCCTGTGTGTGGTCTCTAGGGAAGTCTTGTTGCTGGAGTTGTTTACAGCCCCTTCCTGTGGGGCTCAGGGCTCCCGTTTGGGATTGCACTTGAATGATGTTAAGTCAAGATTTCAGAGCAGACTTGAAAGTTAGGAAGGGGGCTCTGGTTATCAGGTTTGTTCAGCGGCTCCCAGGTGTGGTCCTGTGTCAGAAACCCTGCTGAGAAAGGACCACTCACTGATCATGGGAGAAGGTAATTTCCGCTCCAATCAGTCCAGTGTTTATAAATGGGATAAAGAGAAATTTTTTAAATATACATCCCAAATACAAATGAAGTTTTCTTAGAGTTGGAGTCCTATCTGTAGTAACTTTTTTCCATCTTTGTAATTTTTATTGTCACCTGAGTTTGTTTTTTTTTTTTAAACCTTCATTTAGAGGAAGTGTAAGAAATGCATGTTTCCTGGTGGTTCAGCTTACCTTATGGCTCAGCTGATAAAGAATCCACCTGCAGTGTGGGAGACCTGGGTTCGATCTCTGGGTTGGAAAGATCCCCTGGAGAAGGGAAAGGCCACATTCTCCAGTATTCTGGCCTGGAGAATTCCATGGACTGTATAGTCCGTGGGGTCGCAAAGAGTTGGACACAACTGAGCGGCTCTCACTTTCACTTTCTTTCTTTGGTGGTTCAGTGGTGAAGAACCCACCTGCCAATGCAGGAGCTGCAGGGAACATGGGTTCCATCCCTGGGTCGGGAAGATCCCCTGGAGGAGGGCATGGCAGCCCACTCCAGTACTCTTGCTTGGAGAATCCCATGGACAGAGGAGCCTGGGGGGCTACAGTCCACAGGGTCGCACAGAGTTGGACACAACTGACTGATTTAGTGTGTTGATTCAGCAGTATTTGAGCCCTTCTTGCATGTTAGGGGCCTATAGCTGTGCCTGTAAATGCAGAAATCTTTAGGTTGATCTAGTTTTCCTTATCAAATTTGAAGAAGGACTGTGATGTAGTTTAATTGTGTGTTTCAAAACTGGCAGCTCTTTTGGTTTACTGAATGCCAAACCTTCACTCCCACGACAGATGCAACCCGGAGGCGAGCCTTCGCCCTGGTCTCCCAAGCCTACACCTCCATCATCGCCGATGACTTCGCAGCCTTTGTTGGGCTTCCTGTGGAGGAGGCTGTGAAAGGTATTTGAGGCCTACTTTCTGCTTTCAAAGAAAATGGAATGTAAATCATAGGTCCAGAAGGCCTTATCTGAAGCCCCTGGGACAGGACACGTTTCGGAATCCAGGTCGTTTGTGTCCTTTAGAAAGGTGCAGGCAGCTAGCGCCTGCTGACCAAGCCCCGCCGCGGTGCCCGCAGAGCACGTGTGTCCCCGCAGTGGGCGTGAGAGGAGGCTGTGCATAGACTTTGGGGTCTGCATCAGGTTTGCCACCACATGAGTTAAAGAAAATTTTTTGATTCATAGAATTTTTTGGACTTCTGAGTGTGAATAAGAAATATTGGGTTTGTGTTTACCTGTAAAGTGCTTTTTACCAAAGATAGGCACCAGTAAAGATGTCTTAAAACAGGAGCTTTGTGAAGGAATGCATTGCCATTTCTATGAGATTAAAGTTTGACTTTCTTTGAGAGGAACCCTTGTTGCACGTGTTAGTATTAATAACTCTTTCCTTACTGAACCTCCTCACTGTTTGTGTAGTTACTTCTTATCACGGCACCCGTGGTCTGACCCCTGAATATTTTCTCCTTTTATCTCTAATACCTTTGATCAGCGTCTACTCTCTACTAAACAGTGCTGAGCCCTCCAAGCTGATGTCCAGGAAGGAAAAATTAGAGCTGCTCTTGACTAATGGAGGGAGGGGGAAGGAAGGTGGTGAGAACAGTAGGTCATTGGAGGAAAGAGGCAGTGGATGGAGGTGTAGACTCAAGTGTTTGGTGACATTCCCACCTCTGAGCCCCCAGTTACATCATAGCTTTAACAGGTGGTAGAGAATGTGTGCGACATGGAGGAACATTCATGTCATATGTGTGCATGTCATATGCTCTTAAATATGCTGGGTGGGTAACATTATATTCATAATTCTAAGCTTAAACTCCATTCACGTCTTTATATATTTTCCTTTGAAAATCAACATGGAGGTGGGGTTTGTTTGTTATTTTAAGAAAGTAAGTTTTGATGGATCTGGACCTGAGAAACCCTTGTTTCACCCTCCTTAATGAAGGCAGTCTCCTCCTCGTATGCCTTGCAGCCCAGTTTTCTTCACCATTTCTTACCAGGAAGCTAGCGGTGTCGGCACCCCACTCTCACCCACTGGTTTCCAGATGTGCTTCTGCATTTTCATTTCGCAGGTCCTGACCAGTCTGCCCTCCCCTGGCCAGGTTGCTCTAGAATATTAATACTGCAGGTGTCTTGCAGCACTGTTTCATGGTGTTGGACATTTTGGACTCTCCAGTCGAAATGTCTCCATTAAGCACGACATATCATGAATTTCTGAGGCCTGCCACAGTTATGGATGCATAAGTGGCTGGTTGATGCATGTCCTTGGAG
>SJYW01048904.1:28268-45280 GCA_006410735.1 Raphicerus campestris | reverse complement strand
AACATGCCAATAAATTCTATAGTAGTAATCACAGCATTTAAAAACCTTTTTGAAAGTGACTGGGCCGAAGCAGTTACAGCTGTTAAATGCTGCATTATGTTTTAAGCTTCAGTTGTTGGTATATGTGCAGAGTGAGTGTCCTCAAAGACAGTAATCTTTCTTGCAGGCAAACTCTGAACTTGGGGCGATCTGGTCAGTTGGCCAGCGGATCTGGCAGAGGGACTTCCCCGGGATCTACAGCACCATCAGTGCTCATCAGTGGTCTGAGGCCGTCCAGCCAATCATGGAGGCTCTCAGAGGTAGTGTCCTCTATGGATAAATTAGACCAGACCTTAAGTGTTAGAGTAACTCAGTGTGTTTGAAAAATAGATATTCTTTGCTCGGTGAATTGGGGAAGTTTTCAGAATTCTTTTTTAAATTTGCTAAAATCGTGCTTTGATTTCATGTCACTTGAGTTTGTATCAGCAGTTGAGGGCCTTGCTGCCTCTTAATTTAACTCTAGACGGAAGTTGCTTATCAGTAAGAAATAATTTTTGCTACTGAAATGAAATTTTGTAATATTCTAGTAAGTTCAAGGGAATAAGATTTAAACCTCACATATTTGAAAGTAGAGACTCCTATGGACTCTGTGAACCTCATCCTTTCATGGACTTTCTTCCACTTCTAGATTTATGACTAATCAGTTTAGGACATAGATAAACTTTTTTAACCCTTTTTTTTTTTTTTTTGATTACCAGTCTAACGCAGCATAGCATACCAGAACTCTCCCCTGCCTCTCTGTCTCTCTCCATTCTCCCCACTTCATATTGTTGCCTTGTGTCTCTGGTTAACTCCTGCCTTCATTATCCGCTTTCCTGCTCTGGAGGGTCAGTGAGCAGGAATTCTTGAATACTGCTCATCACTCTGGCAAGGGATGTCAACTTTTCAGGGAGCAGAAGGCAAAGATTGCCTCTGAAGTGTACATCATTCTTGGCATGATAAAGCAGAACGAATAGGAGAACAGGCTGCCCTGGCACAGTAGGGGCGACTTTGGATATTCACACAGAAAATAACCTTGGCATCATTGCGTACACCCTGAGAAATTCAGATCCAGAGCAAGACAGGGAGGGGATTGAGGAAGTACATTCCCTGCCCCACGGACCCACGTTCACCCAGTACGCGAGCCCAGGTGCCAAGGTCTGGGTGGCCAGCCTCCCTGGGGTTTAAGGGCAGAGGTGGGTTGCAAAGGGCAGCTGGCTCACCTTCCCCTCTGCCTCTAGCACTGACATTGGCAGTTCCTGGTAGATCATAGGCATGTTGAAGTATTCGTTGAGCAACAGAATAAGCGATCTCTCAAGGTTTTCCCAAGACTTTTTCCCTTGAAGAACTGCCAGCGATACTAGGCGCCAGCTCAACTTATCCACCTTCCCTCCTGAGGCTGCACATCTCATTGCTGAGGTTACTGGTGCCTGGTCAGGATGCAGATGTCAGGTTCATTTGTGCTGAGGGGTTAAAAGCAGCCTGAGGGTCTCGGCCTCTGACTGATGCTGTGGTTCGCGTGGCTTTTACGGCTGCTTCCTTGTCCTTCCGCTCTGCCTTCCCTGGGATGTTTCTCTTCTCTCCACTCTTTTCTCTTTCATTCATGGTCTTTTCTTGTTCTGTTCCCTTTTTCAACTCTGGAAATCTGACCAGAGTACTTGAACTTGAAAGTAAATGTTTCTAAAATATGGGCGGCTTATCAAATGAATGTAGCTTTTGCTGTACGCTTGTATTTTCCTCTTTCATTGTTGCTCTGGGTTCTTTTCCATTGAATGTCTGTCGCTTTCAATAGATAAAAGCTTTATCTCTCAGCTGTGTTAGAAATCTACTTTCAGGTCATTTGCTGAAAGTGGGTAGGAATGAAGGAAGGAATTGGAAGAGAAGCAAATAATGGCTCAGTGAAAGCCGGGGAGGCAGTTAGGCTCAGGGAGAAAGGAAGCAACAGGACTGACTGTCAGCGATGTCTAAGGAAGGGGAGAGCCCAAAGGCTCGGGCTGGGCCCACTTGGGTCCCCGTGAGACCTTCCACAAGCCTGTGTGCAGCACACCCTTCCTCAGAGGTGCCAGGCCCCTTGGGGATAAAAGGGCGTGAAAGCCCTCCTGGTCAGGGTGACGGGGTGGGGAGCGGTGCGGCGCACACTGCGGGTGGCAAAAGATTGCCTGTTAAGTAAGTAAGTGATGCTGTGGACCAGAGAAGGGCGCAGATGGCAGTGCGCTCCAGTGCCCAGCGTGGAGGGTTTATAAATAGA
The DNA here is from genome assembly GCA_006410735.1 of Raphicerus campestris. Classification (NCBI taxonomy): domain Eukaryota; kingdom Metazoa; phylum Chordata; class Mammalia; order Artiodactyla; family Bovidae; genus Raphicerus; species Raphicerus campestris. The sequence continues at coordinate 43,014 of SJYW01048904.1, read as the reverse complement.
CCCAGGAAGAGAGGAGAGGAGGGTGGTTCAGACCACATAGAGATGTAAGCACAGCGCCTTCCGTAGTGCTTGAGAAGCACAACGGTGAGCGGTGCAAGCAGAACCAGCAGGCCGCTTTGAAGCAGAGGGTGTCTGCGGGGGTTGGTGTGGCTGTAACAGGGTCCCAGGAGTGGGGGCCGGGTTTTCTTATGTTCAGGGCTATCTTGTATGTGTACACTTGCCTATTAAATGTGGAAGGTAAACTCCATAATTCCTGAGCGTGTTAAAGTCACGTGGAGGAGCTTTTGTGTCACTGAAGGATGGGCTGAAGACAGGCCAGCCGGGCTCTCTTTTCTACCAGTCTGTTATTGTCTCTGCTTCATTCCTGAATTACTTAATGTGGAAATTTAATTCTAGGGGAGCCTGTGTGTGGTCTCTAGGGAAGTCTTGTTGCTGGAGTTGTTTACAGCCCCTTCCTGTGGGGCTCAGGGCTCCCGTTTGGGATTGCACTTGAATGATGTTAAGTCAAGATTTCAGAGCAGACTTGAAAGTTAGGAAGGGGGCTCTGGTTATCAGGTTTGTTCAGCGGCTCCCAGGTGTGGTCCTGTGTCAGAAACCCTGCTGAGAAAGGACCACTCACTGATCATGGGAGAAGGTAATTTCCGCTCCAATCAGTCCAGTGTTTATAAATGGGATAAAGAGAAATTTTTTAAATATACATCCCAAATACAAATGAAGTTTTCTTAGAGTTGGAGTCCTATCTGTAGTAACTTTTTTCCATCTTTGTAATTTTTATTGTCACCTGAGTTTGTTTTTTTTTTTTAAACCTTCATTTAGAGGAAGTGTAAGAAATGCATGTTTCCTGGTGGTTCAGCTTACCTTATGGCTCAGCTGATAAAGAATCCACCTGCAGTGTGGGAGACCTGGGTTCGATCTCTGGGTTGGAAAGATCCCCTGGAGAAGGGAAAGGCCACATTCTCCAGTATTCTGGCCTGGAGAATTCCATGGACTGTATAGTCCGTGGGGTCGCAAAGAGTCGGACACAACTGAGCGGCTCTCACTTTCACTTTCTTTCTTTGGTGGTTCAGTGGTGAAGAACCCACCTGCCAATGCAGGAGCTGCAGGGAACATGGGTTCCATCCCTGGGTCGGGAAGATCCCCTGGAGGAGGGCATGGCAGCCCACTCCAGTACTCTTGCTTGGAGAATCCCATGGACAGAGGAGCCTGGGGGGCTACAGTCCACAGGGTCGCACAGAGTTGGACACAACTGACTGATTTAGTGTGTTGATTCAGCAGTATTTGAGCCCTTCTTGCATGTTAGGGGCCTATAGCTGTGCCTGTAAATGCAGAAATCTTTAGGTTGATCTAGTTTTCCTTATCAAATTTGAAGAAGGACTGTGATGTAGTTTAATTGTGTGTTTCAAAACTGGCAGCTCTTTTGGTTTACTGAATGCCAAACCTTCACTCCCACGACAGATGCAACCCGGAGGCGAGCCTTCGCCCTGGTCTCCCAAGCCTACACCTCCATCATCGCCGATGACTTCGCAGCCTTTGTTGGGCTTCCTGTGGAGGAGGCTGTGAAAGGTATTTGAGGCCTACTTTCTGCTTTCAAAGAAAATGGAATGTAAATCATAGGTCCAGAAGGCCTTATCTGAAGCCCCTGGGACAGGACACGTTTCGGAATCCAGGTCGTTTGTGTCCTTTAGAAAGGTGCAGGCAGCTAGCGCCTGCTGACCAAGCCCCGCCGCGGTGCCCGCAGAGCACGTGTGTCCCCGCAGTGGGCGTGAGAGGAGGCTGTGCATAGACTTTGGGGTCTGCATCAGGTTTGCCACCACATGAGTTAAAGAAAATTTTTTGATTCATAGAATTTTTTGGACTTCTGAGTGTGAATAAGAAATATTGGGTTTGTGTTTACCTGTAAAGTGCTTTTTACCAAAGATAGGCACCAGTAAAGATGTCTTAAAACAGGAGCTTTGTGAAGGAATGCATTGCCATTTCTATGAGATTAAAGTTTGACTTTCTTTGAGAGGAACCCTTGTTGCACGTGTTAGTATTAATAACTCTTTCCTTACTGAACCTCCTCACTGTTTGTGTAGTTACTTCTTATCACGGCACCCGTGGTCTGACCCCTGAATATTTTCTCCTTTTATCTCTAATACCTTTGATCAGCGTCTACTCTCTACTAAACAGTGCTGAGCCCTCCAAGCTGATGTCCAGGAAGGAAAAATTAGAGCTGCTCTTGACTAATGGAGGGAGGGGGAAGGAAGGTGGTGAGAACAGTAGGTCATTGGAGGAAAGAGGCAGTGGATGGAGGTGTAGACTCAAGTGTTTGGTGACATTCCCACCTCTGAGCCCCCAGTTACATCATAGCTTTAACAGGTGGTAGAGAATGTGTGCGACATGGAGGAACATTCATGTCATATGTGTGCATGTCATATGCTCTTAAATATGCTGGGTGGGTAACATTATATTCATAATTCTAAGCTTAAACTCCATTCACGTCTTTATATATTTTCCTTTGAAAATCAACATGGAGGTGGGGTTTGTTTGTTATTTTAAGAAAGTAAGTTTTGATGGATCTGGACCTGAGAAACCCTTGTTTCACCCTCCTTAATGAAGGCAGTCTCCTCCTCGTATGCCTTTCAGCCCAGTTTTCTTCACCATTTCTTACCAGGAAGCTAGCGGTGTCGGCACCCCACTCTCACCCACTGGTTTCCAGATGTGCTTCTGCATTTTCATTTCGCAGGTCCTGACCAGTCTGCCCTCCCCTGGCCAGGTTGCTCTAGAATATTAATACTGCAGGTGTCTTGCAGCACTGTTTCATGGTGTTGGACATTTTGGACTCTCCAGTCGAAATATCTCCATTAAGCACCACATATCATGAATTTCTGAGGCCTGCCACAGTTATGGATGCATAAGTGGCTGGTTGATGCATGTCCTTGGAGAAAATCATACTGTTACTTATGTATACAGACATGCATTTTGATTCTTCTTTTCAAATTAATCCATAATAAATAATATATCCCAGTGTCCATACTTAACAACTGTCTGCCTGTGATGCTGGACCACTTCTCCATTCTAGCTGTGCAACCTAAGACAAGTTCCTGGGATTCTCTGAGCTTCATTTTCCGCATCTGTGCAGTTACGATGAGCTTTACAGAGCTGTTGGGTGATTGCATAACGTGACCCCCGGAGGAGCGCCCAGCGCAGTACCTGCTGACCGGCCTCCGCGTGGTGTCTCTATGCTGTTTTTATCCTCACTATCACCTTTGTTATTCCTGATGTCAGGATTAGAAAGAGTACTGTAGACGTCTTCCTTATGTCTCTTTTTAATAGTTCGATCTGGTCAATACCGTAATATATATATTATAGAGAACTGTGATCACTTTTTAGTGATTATGTCAGCCTGATAGAATAAAATGAGGCTTTCAAGGTATTTCCCAAATAAGTTCCCATGAGAATGCTGTCTCTAGGATACCTCTGTAGTGAAAATACACGTTACAGGTTCATCTACCCATGTTGGACCTCCCATACAGGTAACATCATCGATATATTGTGGATCTTGTAAGTAGAGTTTCTGTTTTTAAAATACATTTCTGTGTTAAATACACAATTTAGGTATCCTTGAACAAGGCTGGCAAGCCGACTCCACCACAAGGATGGTCATGCCCAAGAAGCCAGGTAGGTGGAGCTGCTCGTCCACCGGGCAGCCTGAACTCCGAGACCACTGCAGGTTTTCAGGTGTTGCCTATGAATAATTTGATAAAAAATTCTGCCATGCCAATAGCATGAAAGTAACTCATGCTTAATACAAATAGAGGGTGATGGACCCTTATGGTAGAAAGGATCTTAAAGATTATCTGTTTTTACTTTAATTTTTTAAAATGTATTTTGTTCATTAAAATCCATAGGTATATGTATCCATAATCCTTATTACAACTTAATTTTTACTAAGCATTAATAATCTCTCATCCTTTTATTTATTGGGCTATTTCTCACTGCTTATTTCTAATACCTAAACTGCTGCCTTTTAAAATGATACTTAAAATACTCAGAAATTCCACTTTTCTCCTCATGCTGTAAACATGTAGACTCTTTTCCTAAACAAGACTTTGAGTGGCTTTAACTTTCGCAAAATAAAGCGATCTGGCCTGTTGAGGCCTTTAGAATTTGGCCTGTCCTCATTGTCTCCGTCTGAATTCCTGGTCCCTGAGCCTTCCTCTCTGAAATGAGCCCCTTCCCTTGCTGCTTACCAGGAATGTCCTTTTCTGCCGTGGCTTTAGAGCTGGGCTCTACACCCGTCTCCGTAAATGCTCAGGTTGGTTCCCTCCCAGAGTTCCACCTGCCCTGAATTCGTGTTGTTCAGACATTGTTGACCTCACGGGAAGGAAGTACACAAACTGCCGAGTGCTTGGCCCTTTGAGGTCAGTGCAGAGGAGGGCTCAGACGAGGGCCCAGCCGACCTGGGTGGTGAGAGAACGCTGCTGGAGTGAAAAGACCAGTGGGATCAGGNGAACACCTGGCAGAAGCCCAGCTCCTCCAAGCGGGGATACAAACAGGAGGCTTGTGACTCATCACGGGATGAGGCGGCTGGAGGACTCAGCGAGCCCAGTGCCAAGCCCGTCATGGGAGCCCTGAGTCACAGCAGGAAGAGGGAGCTGGGTGTTGGGCTGAGAGCTTTGGGAGTGTGAGTGCGCTGTGGTCAGGCCTCTTGGGCTGGCTGTTCTCTGGCTCTCTCTGCGTCCCTCCCCACCTAGCCCCTGCTCCACCTGCTCCTACAGGCGGTAACCAGCCTGCCCCCAGCCCCAGCTAATTCTAACCCCTAGGCCAGATGGCTCCTCCGGCTAGTTCATTATGGGCGAAACGCTGCTCCCTGCCCCGCTGCCGTGATGCTTAAGCTGAGAGATGTGACCCGGCTGCTGGTTTCCATGACAGCCGAGGAGCCCACCTGACATCAATTCTATCTATGAAAGTCAGCCTGCTCCTCCCCCTGCCCCGAGGGGTGAAGACTGCTGCTGGGTCCTGCCTGTCGGCGCACCGCCCTCACTGGGCAGTCGCTGCAGGGGCTCAGCGCCAGGCGTGTGAGGACCCCGTCCAGCAGACACTCGAGTTCTCTGTCACTGTCTGTGGGCTCTTTCTTCAGTCTGGCAGCTGGGCAGTGCCAGGCCTGCAGCCTGTGGCGTGCGGCCCAGCGGCATGAGAGAGAGTCTGCGTGTGGGTCAGTGAGTGTGTGAATGTGTGTTAGCCTTGTGTGAGCATGAGGAAGCATGTGTGTATGTGAGAAGCTGTATGTACATGAGCGTGTGTGACACCTATGTGTAAGTGCAAAGTGTGTGTGAGAAACTTAAAGAGTGTGCTCGATGTACACCCATGTGTAAGTGTATATGTCTGTATGAGAAACGAGTGTATGTGAGACTGTGCATGTGTGTTCATGTGTGTATCTGTGTGTGTGTTACCTGCACACGGATGTTCTAGCTCCCTGACTCCCCTTTGCCTTTCCCAAACAGCTTTCTCACGAACAGACCCTGAAACAAGTTTCTTCAGTTGGCTCCTGACTTAAGTCAACTCTACAAAAGTGGGGCCAAGATGACAATCACTGGCCAACCTGGGCTGCGTGGATCCTGAGGCTTCGCAAAGCCTGCTTTTTCAGTGCACCACACCCATTCATACCCTTGGGGGCCATTCCACGTCGACTCAGGAGAAGCTGATGAAGGCCTCACTCTTTGCCTCAGGTGTGTGGAGCTGTCAGTTCCTGATTCAAAAGCGCGAGCGAGACTGGATGCTGCAGTGGGCCACCCCTGAGCTGTTTCTCACCCACTATGATGAGAGGGAGGAACAGCATATTAAAAGCAGAAAAGCCCAACCTCGACCAGGAGAGAAGCGTCAGGTGAGGCTTTTCTGATGCTTTACAAGTGTGAGGCCATTCGCTCCTGCCGAGAAGCTCATAGGGCCAGGTACTGGTCTACAGCCTAAGGAAACTGTCCCCACCCCCAGAAGCTCAGCCCTGCACGGTGGCAATGACCCAGCCCAGGTTCTACCCGCTCTCTCATTCCAGCCCATTCTCTTTCCTCAATACCAAGTGGTCTCAAATATTTTTAAAAGGTATTAGAAAGCATAAACCTTGTCTTTTATGTATCTTACAGGAAAAACCACCTTTTGAGCTGGGAAGGGCCTGCGGTTGTCTGAGAAAGTAGCCTTGGACATGAAGGCCGTTTTGAGACCTTTGACCTGGAACCCTAACCTTGACTGGATTAGCTTCTCAGTAGAGCAGGAGATCATAAAACAAAGCCAATGAAATTGTGTGACTGTCACAACTAATTGTCCAAAACCTGGACGTCCCCACAGCTGAGGATGACAACCTACATCAGCGATTCTCAACCAGTAGCAGTTTTGGCCCCCAAGATTCATTAGGCAATGTCTGGAGATATTTTGGGTTGTCACCTTTGGTGGTGGAGGTCACAGAGGTCAGGAATGCACAGCACAGCCCCACCACAAAGAACACTATGGCTCAAGGTGTCAGTTCTAGAGTGATTCCTTTCTTTGCCTGGGCCACTGGCATGGGGAGCCCAAAATGATGGTAGCCTCAATTCCAGTGGAACCATTACAGCGCCCCCTAGTGAAAGCGGGATCTGTAATGCAGCGGAGTCTGAAGTTGAGATTGCAATGGGCAGCCCGGATTCGCTGGGCCTGATGAGACACATTGCTGGAGGAGGGGAACTGGACTTCAGCTAAAGGCTTAGCCCACAGGTGGCAGCCTGGGAGTCAGGGTCCTGCTTGTTCATCATCCACTTATTAAGCTCTCACACTCCCCAGCCTGAGTGTGCCATCTGCTTCTTGCTGGTGTCCCTACACCAGGCTTCTTGGTTCCCAATTGAGGAGTTCCCAATGCACACACTCCTGGTAAACAGCAAGGAGAGCCAAGACCTGGAGTTCCAAATTCTTGATACAAGCGTTTCTGTTTAACTCACGTAGCTTTTCAAAGTGGGTTTGTGGGGTTTGTTTTTTTTTGTTTTTTTCTTTTTTCTTTTTTTTTTTTTTTAACAATTTACACTCCCATGAGATGTGTATGAAAGTTATAGTTCTTTTACGCCCTCATTAGCACTTAGTATTGTGTGTTTTAAAAAATATTATTTGATTTATTCTTCACAGTGTGAAGAAACTTCACAGTGTTTTTGATTTGGGCAAAGGACCAATGAAGTTGAGTATCTTTTAATATATTTATTGGTCATTGGATGTCATTTTTTGCCAAATTTTTTGCCCATCTTACTGTTGGGTTGATTTTCTTATTTACTATTGACTTTAAGAGCTTCACATATGTTCCAAAGACGAGCCCTTTTTAGATATATGATGAAAGTGAAAAAGGAGAGTGAAAAAGTTGGCTTAAAGCTCAACATTCAGAAAACGAAGATCATGGCATCTGGTCCCATCACTTCATGGGAAATATATGGGAAAACAGTGGAAACAGTGTCAGACTTTATTTTTGGGGGCTCCAAAATCACTGCAGATGGTGACTGCAGCCATGAAATTAAAAGACGCTTACTCCTTGGAAGAAAAGTTATGATCAACCTAGATAGCATATTCAAAAGCAGAGACATTACTTTGCCAACAAAGGTCCGTCTAGTCAAGGCTGTGGTTTTTCCTGTAGTCATGTATGGATGTGAGAGTTGGACTGTGAAGAAAGCTGAGCACCAAAGAATTGATGCTTTTGAACTGTGGTGTTGGAGAAGATTCTTGAGAGTCCCTTGGACTACAAGGAGATCCAACCAGTCCATCCTAAAGGAGATCAGCCCTGGGATTTCTTTGGAAGGAATGATGCTAAAGCTGAAGCTCCAGTACTTTGGCCACCTCATGCAAAGAGTTGACTCACTGGAAAAGACTCAGATGCTGGGAGGGATTGGGGGCAGGAGGAGAAGGGGACAACCGAGGATGAGATGGCTGAATGCCATCACGGACTTGATGGACGTGAGTCTGAGTGAACTCCGGAAGTTGGTGATGAACAGGGAGGCCTGGCTGCTGCAGTTCATGGGGTCACAAAGAGTCGGACATGACTAAGCGACTTAACTGAACTGACTGAATGCATATATACCTTCTTATGGTGTGGGTTGCATTTTCACCCTCCATATGTCATTAGTCTTTATGTTAGTACCTGGAGTTTATTTTCATTGTACTTCTGGTTTATTCCCATTGATTCTTGAATTTTTTCCCCCTCAGATCCCTCTTTGATTTCGTTGGATTTTATTCCAAAACGCTTTTCCAACAAAGGTCCATATAGTCAAAGTTATGGTTTTTCCTGTAGCCATGTACTACTGGATGTGACAGCTGGACCATCAAAAAGGCTAAGTGCTGAAGAATTGATGTTTTTGAACTGTGGTGCTGGAGAAGACTCCTTGAGAAGCCGTTGGATAGTAAGGAGGTCAAACCAATCAATCCTAAAGGAAATAAGCCCTGAGTACTCATTGGAAAGACGGATGCTGAAGCTGAAACTCCAGTACTTTGGCCACGTGATGTGAAGAGCTGACTCATTGGAAAGGACCCTGATGCTGGGAAAGACTGAAGGCAGGAGGAGAAGGGGGTGACAGAGGATGAGNAGGAGAGTGAAAAAGTTGGCTTAAAGCTCAACATTCAGAAAACGAAGATCATGGCATCTGGTCCCATCACTTCATGGGAAATATATGGGAAAACAGTGGAAACAGTGTCAGACTTTATTTTTGGGGGCTCCAAAATCACTGCAGATGGTGACTGCAGCCATGAAATTAAAAGACGCTTACTCCTTGGAAGAAAAGTTATGATCAACCTAGATAGCATATTCAAAAGCAGAGACATTACTTTGCCAACAAAGGTCCGTCTAGTCAAGGCTGTGGTTTTTCCTGTAGTCATGTATGGATGTGAGAGTTGGACTGTGAAGAAAGCTGAGCACCAAAGAATTGATGCTTTTGAACTGTGGTGTTGGAGAAGATTCTTGAGAGTCCCTTGGACTACAAGGAGATCCAACCAGTCCATCCTAAAGGAGATCAGCCCTGGGATTTCTTTGGAAGGAATGATGCTAAAGCTGAAGCTCCAGTACTTTGGCCACCTCATGCAAAGAGTTGACTCACTGGAAAAGACTCAGATGCTGGGAGGGATTGGGGGCAGGAGGAGAAGGGGACAACCGAGGATGAGATGGCTGAATGCCATCACGGACTTGATGGACGTGAGTCTGAGTGAACTCCGGAAGTTGGTGATGAACAGGGAGGCCTGGCTGCTGCAATTCATGGGGTCACAAAGAGTCGGACATGACTAAGCGACTTAACTGAACTGACTGAATGCATATATACCTTCTTATGGTGTGGGTTGCATTTTCACCCTCCATATGTCATTAGTCTTTATGTTAGTACCTGGAGTTTATTTTCATTGTACTTCTGGTTTATTCCCATTGATTCTTGAATTTTTTCCCCCTCAGATCCCTCTTTGATTTCGTTGGATTTTATTCCAAAACGCTTTTCCAACAAAGGTCCATATAGTCAAAGTTATGGTTTTTCCTGTAGCCATGTACTACTGGATGTGACAGCTGGACCATCAAAAAGGCTAAGTGCTGAAGAATTGATGTTTTTGAACTGTGGTGCTGGAGAAGACTCCTTGAGAAGCCGTTGGATAGTAAGGAGGTCAAACCAATCAATCCTAAAGGAAATAAGCCCTGAGTACTCATTGGAAAGACGGATGCTGAAGCTGAAACTCCAGTACTTTGGCCACGTGATGTGAAGAGCTGACTCATTGGAAAGGACCCTGATGCTGGGAAAGACTGAAGGCAGGAGGAGAAGGGGGTGACAGAGGATGAGATGGTTGGATGGCATCACTGACTCAATGAACATGAACTTGAGCAAATTTCAGGAGATAGTGAATAACAGGGAAGCTTGATGTGCTCCTGTCCATGGGGTCAGAGAGAGTCAGACATGACTTAGCAATTGAAAACCAACAACAAATTCCGAAGCACATTTTGGGACATATGGAAGATGATATTCTGATTTCTTGAATGTTACCAAGTCTGTAGTTTAGCTGGGTATATAATACTTTGAGAATGCTCTTTTTCTCCAATTGCACCAGTAAATTGATAATGAAGAAAAAAATACTTCCTCATATCTCATTTACAATATACATTTCAAATTTCTTAGCTTTGGCTTCTTTTTTATTTTTAACCTTTCTTATTTCTTAAAATGCCTCTCTTTCATGGAGACTCAATTTCCCTGAATAGGCCAACTGGTTTCATCTTTTCACCTGCAGAAACTAGAGAGTTTTCAGTGCTCTTTTATTTATTTATTTTATTCTGACAGAAACCTATTCCAGATTTTTTTAAAATGTAAAATTTCAGAATTCTTGGCCTCTCTTTTCAGTAGATTTAATGTAGTTTAATATGAAAGGTAGAAACTGAAGGTAAAGGAAGGCAGCATAAACCTGACAAGTCTTCTGGTGGGGACACTCTCCCTCCCAGGGGGCCATCAGCTGACTGGGGGCTCTGAGTCTTTAACTCCCACTGCCAGTTGACAAAGATCAGCAGGAGCTGGTGCAGCAGAATTTTCTGCTCTGTGCAGAGAGCTGGCCCCACCCTCCCACCGCTACCTCTCTCTGCTGCTGCTAAGTCACTTCAGTCAAGTCCGACTCTGTGTGACCCCATAGACGGCAGCTCACCAGGCTTCGCTGTCCCTGGGATTTTCCAGGCAAGAACACTGGAGTGGGTCGCCATTTCCTTCCCCAATGCATGAAAGTGAAACATGAAAAGGAAGTTGCTCAGTCATGTCCAACCCTCAGCGACTCCATGGACTGCAGCCTTCCAGGCTCCTCTGTCCATGGGATTTTCCAGGCAAGAGTACTAGAGTGGGGTGCCATTACCTTCTCCACCACCTCTCCCTAGGCAGGTATTATAGGCTGAGGTTGCCCCAGATCAGGCTTCAGCAGGGCTGAAATTCAGTCCCTATGCAAGCAACCACCATAATCCCCAGCCCCCTCTGGAACATGTAAATGGTGAGAGGGTTCACCTTTTCCCTTATGTTATTTTTTTCTGGTTGTTTTTGTTCAGTTGCTAAGTTGTGTCCAACTCTTTGTAACCCCATGGACTGAATTTAGGGGTTTGGCTGGTTACCTTGTCCTCAGTTCAGTTCAGTTCAGTTGCTCAGTCATGTCCGACTCTTTGTGACCCTATGAATCGCAGCACGCCCGGCCTCCCTGTCCATCACCATCTCCCAGAGTTCATTCAGACTCAGGTTCATCGAGTCCATGATGCCAGCCAGCCATCTCATCCTCAGTCATCCCCTTCTCCTCGTGCCCCCAATCCTTCCCTGCATCAGAGTCTTTTCCAATGAGTCAACTCTTTGCATGAGGTGGCCAAAGTACTGGAGTTTCAGCTTTAGCATCATTCCTTCCAAAGAAATCCCAGGACTGATCTCCTTCAGAATGGACTGGTTGGATCTCCTTGCAGTCCAAGGGACAGTCCAACTCTCACATCCATACATGACCACAGGAAAAATCATAGCCTTGACTAGATGGACCTAAGTCGGCAAAGTGATGTCTCTGCTTTTGAATATACTATCTAGGTGGGTCATAACTTTTCTTCCAAGGAGTAAGCACCTTTTATTTTTATGGCTGCAGTCACCATCTGCAGTGATTTTGGAGCCAAATAAATAAATAAAGTCTGACACTGTTGCCACTATTTCCCTATCTATTTCCCATGAAGTGATGAGACCAGATGCCATGATCTTCANTCCTTCCCTGGGATGGGGAGCCTGGATTCTGGGGTGAGAAAAGCCCTTACCTTTTCTCAAACTTGGACTTTAGGAGCTGCCCAAATATTAAGCCTTCCTAGTAGCTGATGATCACAGGAGATGAAGCTTGTAGACTTGGGGGCCCCTTGTGTGCTATGGAGCTCCACCAAGATCCTGTCCACGTGTGGGGGTCTAGATGGAATATTTACTCCAAGGTGCTTTTGTTCATCTTGGTATCTAAACATCGCCAGAGTTGGAACCACTAAATAAAAATTCCAGTCTTTGTTGTAAAGAGAAAGAACACCTTGTCTTCTCGAAAGCCCTAGGGACTGGGAGTTCGGTTGGAGCAGGTACTGATTAGTCAGGGAAGCCCCTCTGCTTGTACCCCGCTCTGTCTTTCCTGTCTGTCTGTCTCTCTGTGTCGTATGTGTCTGTGTGCCTTACACATCTGTCTTAAATGTCTGTGTGTCTGTTATACAGCACTTTCATTGATGACTTGGCATGATAGCGTTCTTAGGTTGACCCATGACCTTGACCTCCATTTCTAGCTCTAAACCCAGAACCAAAGACACAAATCAGAAAAAGGCTGAGATCTGCCTTCATTCTTGCCTTCAAGGGTCTGTGGCTTTATTTTGTATAATCTTGTCTGATCAATCCCCCTGGTTTATTGAGTGTAACTGATATTTCATTTTCTCACCAACTTTTAAAGTTGATTTGAGTTGTATTTTGACATTCACAAACATTGAAAGGTGATGGATGGGAAGAAAATCACAATTTAAAAGAATTCACTTGTCTGCATGTATACCAACAGACCCCCTAACTCCTTGTCTGTTTTCTCTGTAATATTTCTGTACTATGCATGAAGCTATGGGAAACGGAATACCTGTTTGGTTTATTGTAGTTTCAAACTGGATAGCTGCTGGCTTTCTGGTCTTTAGTTTCCCTAAAGAACACCCAAATCTTACTTTAATCCCCCAGCCTGGTCTTTTCTCCTGGGAAAAATGTCTGTACTCTACTCACATTTTCCCTCCTGTGGGAACTCCCTGAAGACACACATGAGCTTCTAATTTCTATGTCAAATGTACTTATTGTTTCCACACTCAGCTTCCTTTTGTACACCAGATTCCTGCGGTGTGGGAAGAGACAGCTGCTGTTGCCTGGTGTAGGATCTGTTGAGTCACTGGGTTTCTAGGGAAGACAACACTTAAAATGCAATTGTCTTAATTGTCTTCCTTCATAAAATCTAAGAGCTTCTTGGAAACTCAATAACTTATAAGATCATTTTGTAAGACCTAAAGAGAAACACAGTAGAAAATAGAATATCAGAAAATATATATTCTTTCTAAGTAAATACAGGCTTAAAAATAAAGCCAAGGAGCTTGGCAATCCCTGTTCGTGTTTTGCCAACCTCTAACCAGTTGAATTTTATTGGTTTTAGATGTTCTAGAAACTCAGGAAGTAACAAGCTTGCTCATCTCTCACTTTTACAAGAAATTTTTATAAGGGAGATCTTGTTGAACCCAGGAGTCTTATGATGAGCTTGAAATTTGTCAGAGATCCCCAAGGGCCCTGGAAAACTGTGATCAGAGGCTTTTGGGTGTGGAAACAACAGGCATGGGAGTCATATCCGAGGGGTACAAAGGTAGAAATGAGCCACTCTGGGAGGGCCCAGAGCTTCAGTCCTGTGTGCTGGCTTCTCTGGTTGCTGAAGGACCCACCCAGGAATCCACAGAAAGGGCTAGAGAGAGAGACTCAGGGGCGCTCCGGAGCCCGGGGCTCCTGGACGTTAGTGTGAGGGCCTCATTCAGGGCAACATCTCCCTCCACCTCCTGGTCACCGACTGGGGCCTCCGTGTGGCCGGTTTTTAACGTGGCTCTTCTGCTGAGTCTGCAGTGGTGTCGCATGGGGTTTTTCACGCTTGTTTCCTTGATGGCTGGTGGTGCTCCTGATGCTGAACACCTTTTCATGCGCTTATTGGCCATGCGGATTGTATCTTCCTTTGTAAAATGTCTGCTCAAAGTGCTCAGCTCATATCCTATTGGATTGCTGACCTACTGGTTATTAATCGTAAGATTTCTTTATTTGTTCTGGAAATAAGTGCTCTGCCAAGTACATTTTGAGACTATTCTCTCCAAGTCTCTGACTTGCCTTTTTATTTTCCTAAAAGTCTTCCAGTGACTTTTAATTCTGATGAGTTCAACTAACCAAACTTTTCCTCTTGTGATGAATGCTTTTTGAGTGAGTCCTATACAAAAAATTTTTGCCTACTTCATTGAAGATTTTCTCCTATTTTTTTCTTCTAGAAGCTTTGCAGTTTGGGCTTTCATGTATATATCTTTGGCTTTTCATATCAGGTTTTGTATATGCTTTAAGGTAAGAGTCAAGGTTAATTTTTGGCCATATGGATATCAAACTGTTCCAGGACCATTTGTTGAAAAGATCCTGCTTTTCTCATCGAATTATCTGGCTACTTTGTCAAAAACCAGCTGACCCTAAATGTCTGGGCCTATTCCTGCCCGCCTTTTGTTCTGTTCATTGCTATGGATACACTTACCCGGGTATCATTCTGTCTTTATCACTGTAGCTGTGTAGTAAGTCTTTATGCAGTGTAAGTCTTCAACTTTCTATTTTTCAAAATTGTTTTGGCATTTCTGGTATATTTGCATGTCCATAATAATTTGAAAATAAACTTGTCAATTCCCACCAAAAATCCTGGCGAGATTTTGATTGAGACTCTGTTAACTCTGTAAACTTGACAAATCTGAGGAGATTGAAGCCTCTAATTTATGAGCATGCTATGACTCATGTCTTTTAAAAATTTTTCAGCAACGTCTTTCAGTTTTCAGTGTACAGATCTTATATTTCCTTAAAATAATCCCCAGGTATTTCAAGATTTTGCCTGATAGTGTACATGATATCTTTTATTTTCCTTTTCTGCTGCTGTTATTATTACTATATGGAAATATTTACTTATATCCTACACCTTGCTAAATTCACTAATTAGTTTTAGTGGCTTTTGGGGGAGAATTCTTAGG
>SJYW01048904.1:0-16386 GCA_006410735.1 Raphicerus campestris | reverse complement strand
ATCTGTCTTAAATGTCTGTGTGTCTGTTATACAGCACTTTCATTGATGACTTGGCATGATAGCGTTCTTAGGTTGACCCATGACCTTGACCTCCATTTCTAGCTCTAAACCCAGAACCAAAGACACAAATCAGAAAAAGGCTGAGATCTGCCTTCATTCTTGCCTTCAAGGGTCTGTGGCTTTATTTTGTATAATCTTGTCTGATCAATCCCCCTGGTTTATTGAGTGTAACTGATATTTCATTTTCTCACCAACTTTTAAAGTTGATTTGAGTTGTATTTTGACATTCACAAACATTGAAAGGTGATGGATGGGAAGAAAATCACAATTTAAAAGAATTCACTTGTCTGCATGTATACCAACAGACCCCCTAACTCCTTGTCTGTTTTCTCTGTAATATTTCTGTACTATGCATGAAGCTACAGGAAACAGAATACCTGTTTGGTTTATTGTAGTTTCAGACTGGATAGCTGCTGGCTTTCTGGTCTTTAGTTTCCCTAAAGAACACCCAAATCTTACTTTAATCCCCCAGCCTGGTCTTTTCTCCTGGGAAAAATGTCTGTACTCTACTCACATTTTCCCTCCTGTGGGAACTCCCTGAAGACACACATGAGCTTCTAATTTCTATGTCAAATGAACTTATTGTTTCCACACTCAGCTTCCTTTTGTACACCAGATTCCTGCGGTGTGGGAAGAGACGGCTGCTGTTGCCTGGTGTAGGATCTGTTGAGTCACTGGGTTTCTAGGGAAGCCAACACTTAAAATGCAATTGTCTTAATTGTCTTCCTTCATAAAATCTAAGAGCTTCTTGGAAACTCAATAACTTATAAGATCATTTTGTAAGACCTAAAGAGAAACACAGTAGAAAATAGAATATCAGAAAATATATATTCTTTCTAAGTAAATACAGGCTTAAAAATAAAGCCAAGGAGCTTGGCAATCCCTGTTCGTGTTTTGCCAACCTCTAACCAGTTGAATTTTATTGGTTTTAGATGTTCTAGAAACTCAGGAAGTAACAAGCTTGCTCATCTCTCACTTTTACAAGAAATTTTTATAAGGGAGATCTTGTTGAACCCAGGAGTCTTATGATGAGCTTGAAATTTGTCAGAGATCCCCAAGGGCCCTGGAAAACTGTGATCAGAGGCTTTTGGGTGTGGAAACAACAGGCATGGGAGTCATATCCGAGGGGTACAAAGGTAGAAATGAGCCACTCTGGGAGGGCCCAGAGCTTCAGTCCTGTGTGCTGGCTTCTCTGGTTGCTGAAGGACCCACCCAGGAATCCACAGAAAGGGCTAGAGAGAGAGACTCAGGGGCGCTCCGGAGCCCGGGGCTCCTGGACGTTAGTGTGAGGGCCTCATTCAGGGCAACATCTCCCTCCACCTCCTGGTCACCGACTGGGGCCTCCGTGTGGCCGGTTTTTAACGTGGCTCTTCTGCTGAGTCTGCAGTGGTGTCGCATGGGGTTTTTCACGCTTGTTTCCTTGATGGCTGGTGGTGCTCCTGATGCTGAACACCTTTTCATGCGCTTATTGGCCATGCGGATTGTATCTTCCTTTGTAAAATGTCTGCTCAAAGTGCTCAGCTCATATCCTATTGGATTGCTGACCTACTGGTTATTAATCGTAAGATTTCTTTATTTGTTCTGGAAATAAGTGCTCTGCCAAGTACATTTTGAGACTATTCTCTCCAAGTCTCTGACTTGCCTTTTTATTTTCCTAAAAGTCTTCCAGTGACTTTTAATTCTGATGAGTTCAACTAACCAAACTTTTCCTCTTGTGATGAATGCTTTTTGAGTGAGTCCTATACAAAAAATTTTTGCCTACTTCATTGAAGATTTTCTCCTATTTTTTTCTTCTAGAAGCTTTGCAGTTTGGGCTTTCATGTATATATCTTTGGCTTTTCATATCAGGTTTTGTATATGCTTTAAGGTAAGAGTCAAGGTTAATTTTTGGCCATATGGATATCAAACTGTTCCAGGACCATTTGTTGAAAAGATCCTGCTTTTCTCATCGAATTATCTGGCTACTTTGTCAAAAACCAGCTGACCCTAAATGTCTGGGCCTATTCCTGCCCGCCTTTTGTTCTGTTCATTGCTATGGATACACTTACCCGGGTATCATTCTGTCTTTATCACTGTAGCTGTGTAGTAAGTCTTTATGCAGTGTAAGTCTTCAACTTTCTATTTTTCAAAATTGTTTTGGCATTTCTGGTATATTTGCATGTCCATAATAATTTGAAAATAAACTTGTCAATTCCCACCAAAAATCCTGGCGAGATTTTGATTGAGACTCTGTTAACTCTGTAAACTTGACAAATCTGAGGAGATTGAAGCCTCTAATTTATGAGCATGCTATGACTCATGTCTTTTAAAAATTTTTCAGCAACGTCTTTCAGTTTTCAGTGTACAGATCTTATATTTCCTTAAAATAATCCCCAGGTATTTCAAGATTTTGCCTGATAGTGTACATGATATCTTTTATTTTCCTTTTCTGCTGCTGTTATTATTACTATATGGAAATATTTACTTATATCCTACACCTTGCTAAATTCACTAATTAGTTTTAGTGGCTTTTGGGGGAGAATTCTTAGGAGTGTCCGTGTATAAAATCAGTCTTCTATGGGGGAAAAATACGATTTAACTTCTTCTTTTTCTGTGTGCATGTGTGCTAAGTTGCTTCAGCTGTGTCTGGCTCTTCGTGACCCTATGGACTGTAGATTTCCAGGCTCCTCTGTCCACTGGATTCTCCAGTCAACAAAACTGGAGTGGGTCGCCATGCCTCCCTTCAGGGGATCTTCCCAATCAGGGATCAAGCCTGCGCCTCCCACACTGCAGGCGGATTCCTTTCCACTGAGCCGCTGGGAAAGCCCACTCCTTTCCTACGTGCATGTATTTGGTTGGCCACAGGGTTATTTCAGGTCTTTTTGTAATATCTTATGGAAAAACCCAAAGGAACATTTTGGCCAACACAATATTGTAATTTTTTTTCCTCTTTCATCTTAATGCACTGGACAGAGACTATAGAAGTACAGAACAGAAATGGTTAGCGTGGAAATCCTTACCTGTTTCTTCTCATACAGGGAAAGTAGTCAGTCTTTCACTATTAGATATAGTGCTAGCTGTAAATATTTTCACAGATGCTCTTTACTGGATTGATAAAATCATCTTCTATTTTTAGCTTACTGAGAATTTTGATCAACAATGGACTGAATTGTGTCAAGCTTTTTTGCCTATATTTATCTTGTTGATCATATGTGTTTTGGAGAAGGAAATGGCAACCCACCCCGGTATTCTTGCCCAGAGAATCCTGTGGACGGAGGGGCCTGGTGGGCTGCTGTCCATAGAGTTGCAGAGTCGAACACGACTGAAGTGACTTAGCATGCATGCATGCATTGGAGAAGGAAATGGCACCCCACTCCAGTGTTCTTGCCTGGAGGGATACAGGAGCCTGGTGGGCTGCCATCTGTGGGGCTGCACAGAGTCAGACACGACTGAAGCGACTTGGCAGCGGCAGCATCATATGTGTTTATTCCTACTTCGTCCTATTAAAGTGATGAATTACACTGATTCATATTGGAATATTAAACCAAGCGTTCCCGATCTCTTGGTCATGATATATTATCCTTTTATATGTATTGCTATGTTTGGTTTAATGACACTTTATTAATATTAAGAATTTTTGCTTCTATGTTTATGAGGGATATTCTGTAGTTTCCTTGTAATGTCTTTGCATAGTATTCATGTTGGGATTATGCTGGTTCATAAAAGGTTTCATGTTCCTTCCTCTTATGAATTTCTGTAGAATTATTATAATTTCTTCCTTAAGTGTTTTACTTATAAATATACAGCTTAGCATTCAATCTAAGATCATGGCATCTGGTCTCATCACATTATGGCAAATAGAAGGGGAAAAAGTGGAAGCAGTGACAGACTTTATTTTCTTGGGCTCCAAAATCACTACAGACAGTGACTGAAGCCATGACATTAAAAGGCACGTGCTCCCAGGAAGGAAAGCCATGGCAAAGCTAGACAGCATATTAAGAAGCAGAGGCATCACTCTGCTGCAAAGGTCCGTCTAGTCAAAGCTGTGGTTTTTCCAGTGGTCATGCACAGATGTGAGAGTTAGACCCAAGGCTGAGCACCAGAGAATTGATGATTTTGAATTGTGGTGTTGAAAAAGACTCTTGAGAGTCCCTTGGAATGCAAGGAGATCAAACCATTCGATCCTAAAGGAAATCAATGCTGAATATTCATTGGAAGGACTGATGCTGAAGCTGAAGCTCTAATAATCTGGCCACCTGATGTGAAGAGCTGACTTATTGGGAAAGACGCTGAAGCTGGAAAAGATTGAAGGTGACAGGAGAAGGGGGTGGCAGAATATAGATGGTTAGAGAGCATCACCAACTCAACGGACTTGAATCTGACCATACTCTAGGAGACAGTGAAGGACAGGGAAACCTGGCACTCTGCAGTCCATCCGGTCGCAAAGAGCCAGACATGACTTAGCGACTGAAGAGCAACAACTATTCAATCTAAGGCGCAAGGGAGCTGCTGTAAATACACATAGCTGATGCTCTTTCTGCACACAGCTGCCTCCCCACCAGCCCCTGGACAGTAAATTCTGGCCCCTTCATCTTGCCTGATTCTGACCTCTTACTTCTCAACCCAGCAAGACCACCATGGTTAGGTCTCCCTCTCAGCCCCATGGCCAGATGTGCTCATAAACAGGCGGAAAACTAGGGCGATGGGAGAGCTTACTTTATTTATCTCCTATCAGAGATTAGAACCCCACACTGCCCAGCATTTGCTACTTAAAAGCAATTGTTTCGTGTATTTTGACCAAGTGTTAGTAGTGTCTGACTGACTTTCTGCGACCCGTGGACTGTAGCCCGCCAGGCTCCTCTGCCCAGGAAATTCTCCAAGCAAAAATACTGGAGCAGGTAGCCATTCCCATCTCCAGGGGATCTTCCCCACCGAGGGATCGAACCCAGTCTCTTGCAGTGCAGGCAGAGTCTCTACTGTCTGATCTACCAGGTTATTTATGGTGGGAAGGTAAGTTTGATACCAATTACTTTAATGACTGGTTGGCCCCGCACCAGCAGAGTTGACTTGTTTTGACAAAGACTGTCTGGGCCCTTGAGCCTAGGATATTTACTCTCTGGCCCTTTACAAAGTTTGCAGACCTCTGGAATAGATGACGCAGGCGCTTTACCAGAGTGCTACTGCAAATTCATGTGATGATAACTGTTTTGCTTCTGGCACTAACTTCAGTCTTTTCTGAGAACTCGAAGGTGTCTGCTGGTCATCGTCTCTGTTGCAAGATGAGCCGTTTCAGCTCACGGACTTTATATAAACGTTATAAGCCCCGTAGTCTTCACACGAACACCCACGAGACAGAGATCGCACACCACGGTCACTCCGTGAGGGAAGCAGGAGGTTTCACAATCCTCTTGTTCTAACTCATCAACGACCAGGTTGAACCTCAGCTACTGACAGCGAGAAGCATGTGCTGAATCCCGGGGACAAGCTGTGGGCTTTCCATCTTGTTTAGGACAGCACGGTGCTCTTCCTGGCCCTGTTCAGGGTGTTCATGTAGTTGAGTCACTGTGTTACAGAACCAGGAGTAATCTTTCCCACACTCTGCAAGACCAGTGTATGTGGGGATAATAACATAGTCCTGACCAGTGCTCCATAGGCAAATTCCACTTAAATTATCAAAAGTTATATATCCTTACTCTTACATTCTTACTCTGATATTCTGTGTAAGTTAGTATGACTTGAAATCTGAGTTGTTCTTTTTTAATTAGTAATTCCACTTTTGTTCACAGTATAGTTGTACTGTGATAAATAATTATCTGCTGCTGCCGCTGCTAAGTCACTTCAGTCGTGTCCGACTCTGCGCGACCCTATAGACGGCAGCCGGCCAGGCTCCCCCGTCCCTGGGATTCTCCAGGCAAGAACACTGGAGTGGGTTGCCATTTCCTTCTCCAATGCATGAAAGTGAAGTCGCTCAGTCGTGTCCGACCGTTAGTGACCCCATGGACTGCAGCCCACTAGGCTCCTCAGTCCATGGGATTTTCCAGGCAAGAGTACTGAAGTGGGGTGCCATTGCCTTCTCCAAAATAATCATCTACAATTACATAAAAGAAATATTTCTGAAAGCAATGGGTTACCTAACAATCTCTAATTCTTTTAAAAAATTGCTGTCTTATGTTGACTGTATGTTGGGGCATAGTTGATTAACAATATTGTGTTAGTTTTCAGTCCATGGAATTCTCTAGGCTAGAATACTGGAGTGGGCAGCCTTTCCCTTCTCCAGGGAATCTTCCCAACCCAGGGATGGAACCCAGGTCTCCCGCATTACAGGCGGATCCTTTACCAGCTGAGCCACTAGGTGATTCAGTTATATATATATATATATGTGTGTGTGTGTGTGTGTGTGTGTGTGTATGTATATACATGTATAGATATGTACGTATATATATACACACACGTATATATACATATCTGTATATAGCCATTATTTTTCAGATTCTTTTTTTATAGACGTTATTACAGAGAATTGAGTAGAGTTCCTTGTGCTCTGTAGCAGATCCTAATTTATCCCTCCCCACCTCCCCCCATGCACATTTCCCCTAATCAGTCCTGGGTGTTCATTGGAAGGACTGATGTTGAAGCTGGAACTCTAATATTTTGGCCACCTGATGCAAAGAGCTGACTCATTGGAAAAGACCCTGATGTTGGGAAAGATTGAGAGCAGGGTTAAGAAGGAGACGACAGAGGATGAGATGGTTGGATGGCATCACCGACTCAATGGACATGGGTTTGGGTGGACTCCGGGAGTTGGTGATGGACAGGGAGGCCTGGCGTGCTGCAGTCCATGGGGTTGTAAAGAGTCGGACACGACTGAGCGACTGAGCTGCACTGAACCACAGGCTTGGTTTTATATCTGTGAGTCTGTTTTTGTGTTGTAAACAAGTTTGTTTGCACCATTTTTTAAGATTCCATATATAAGTGATATTTGAGTTGTTCTTATGACTATATTTGCTGGGGTTCTTTATTGATAATCTTTACCAAGTGCTAAAGCACTCTAATCAATGTGTGAGAAAATACATATTTTCTCAGTATAAGCGTTTAGTAGGAATTCTCAAGCTCTGGGCTCAAGCCGGAGCTGTGTGCTAAGTACCCACGCAGACTGCCTTGTGCAATCTTGACAACCACATTGGGATGCAGCATGCATGTCCCCAGTTTACAGATGACAAAATCGAGGCTCAGAGAGGCTGCAGAGGAAACGCCAATGCCCGTGCCCTTAACCCTCTCGATGGATCCCAGCCTGTGTTTTCTATCTTTTCATGGTTCTTTTGCTGACAGCTGGCATCACAGGAAGATTCCAGAATGAACAAAGGTGAAACAAGGAAGTGAGCTCACTGACTCATATGGCATCTTCCATGCTGACCACCCACAAGAACTCTGAGGAGGCAGAAGAATCTTCTAGAACCACATGGAGACTCAAGCAGAAGCTTTTAAGCCTATTAGTTATTCTTTAAGACTGTGAGCTCTAGCTTCATACTGGGCAAAAGAAAGTGAAAAGAACATTCTTTAGTAGCTACACTGACTCCTGGATAACACTTAGAAGTCAGGAGCAGGAAGGCAGCGAGGTCCCCGAACACAAATGTTTATGCTTAGCTCCTCTGACTTTTTTGCCACTGGAGGAACAAGTTGAGTCACAGGGGCATCGGAAAGTAAACAGATCGGCTACCGGGCGTTTGCTGAAGTGAGAGGAGAGGGTGTCTGCGGCGAGGGTGGGGCTCCAGGGTGTCTGGGGACCAGGGTGCAGAATATCTGAGTCATAGCCTGAGCCACTGCATGAACTGTGGTGCTGGCTGTGCGGCGTCCACCCTTGGCTGGCAACTGTTGGAGGGTGTGTGTGTGTGTATGTGTGTGTGTGTGTATGTGTGTGCATGTTACGCAAGATGCTCATGTGTGCATGGATGTGTTGTGCATGTCATATATGTTGAGTGTGGGTGTGTGTGCGGGTGCATGTTATGTCTGGTGAATGTTTGTGCTTATGTATGTTTGTGAAGAGCTGACTCACTGGAAAAGACCCAGATGCTGGGAAAGATTGGGGGCAGGAGGAGAAGGGGGCGACAGAGGATGAGATGGTTGGATGGCATCACCGATTCAATGGACTTGAGTTTGAGCAAGCTCCGGGAGTTGGTGATGGACAGGGAGGCCTGGCGTGCCGCAGTCCATGAGGTCGCAAAGAGTCGGGCATGACTGAGCGACTGAACTGAACAAATGCTTGTGTGTATGTGCATGTGTGTGCATGTGTGTGTGTGTGCATGTGTGTGCATGTGTGGGGGGGTGTGCATGTGTGTGCATGTGGGGGTGTATGGAGTGTGTGTGCATGTGTGTGCACGTGTGTGCATGTGTGGGGGTGTGGGGTGTGTGTGTGCATGTGTGGGGTGTGTGTGTGCATGCATGTGTGTGTGTGCATGTTCTGTATGCTGAGCGTGTGTTTGTGTGTTTGTGTGTTATGCATGATAAGCGTGTGCACATGTGTGCATGTGTCTGTGCATGTGTGCATATTGTGTGTGGTAACTGTGTATATATTATTTGTGTTTGTTGTGTGTGTGTGTGCACACACATATTTGTGTGGTGTGTGTGTGCATGCCTGCACATGCAAGGCCACTCACGCCGGTAGGCCTCTCTCCTTAGGGCTGGAGGAGGGCAGTCCTGTGAGAACATCCCCCAGAGAATGAAGAAGCAGAAACCTCTCCAGCCGACCTGTCCCAAGGGCGCAGCGGCGACCGTGCACGGTCCCGCCACGTGGGTTACGGACGCGGGCCTACACAGGCAGGTGCCTCTGTCTCGCTCTATCTTTTCCCAGAGCGGCTCACAGCCCCAGAGCACGTGTTTTCCCCCCAACACACTGCAGCCTGCGTTTCCCCGACTGGCTCCCTGCTGGGGGCCCTGAGCTTCTGTAGATGGAATTAGAGACCCACACGAGGATGGAAAATGCCAGGAGGGGCAGGCAACCTGTCTTCGCGGAAAATAAGGCCTCCCTTGTCTTGGGAGCCTGTGACCCACAGGGAGAAAGAGAAATGCCACCTCGGGGCCCATCTACACGTTCCAGGGCTGTAACCCCCACTGCCCCACAGGGCCCCGGCCCAGGGAACCTACTGACACCGTGAGACCTACTGCTGGGACCCGAGAGCTACGGCAGCTCACCCCAGAGGCTGGGACAGGTGGGACACGGGGCCAGGGCCCCTCCAGGCACAGGCCGGTGGCCTGCACCCTATCCCTCCCGGCTCCCGGGCAGGACCTGGCCCAGCTAGTGCTTCCCTAGGGATGCAAACTCAGAAACTTGAGGAATGGCCAGCACAGGAGCCCCAAGTAAAGAGCACGGAGTACAGGCCTTACAGGAAGTAGGTCCTCAGACAACACTGGAGCCACTTGACAGGAAAAGGGGGATGGGGGGGGCTCGTGGGGGGGCCGTGATCACGTGGTCCCAAGAACCAGCAGGACAGATGGATGGCTGACTCCAGACCCATCTCCAGGCACCAGCTTCCCGAGTTAGCTTGAGTGGTCCTTGCAGGGAAAAGAACCCTCTTTGATTAGCACGGCACTTTATTTGAATTTCACAATCAAACCAGTCAATCCGAATGGAAGCCGACCCTGACTATTCAATGGAAGGACTGATGCTGAAGCCAAAGCTCCAATACTCTGGCCACCTGAAGGGAAGAGCCGACTCATTGGAAAAGACCTTGATGCTGGAAAAGATTTAGGGCAGGAGGAGAAGGGGACGACAGAGGCTGAGAGGGTTGGATGGCATCACTGACAGCAATGGACATGAGTGTGAGCAAATTCAAGGAGACAGTGAAGGACAGGGGAGCCTGGTGTGCTGCAGTCCATGGGTCACAAAGGGCTGGACACAACTGAGCAACTGAACGACAACCACCTCCACCTGGCAGGCAACACTTACCTCACGTTATAGATGAGGAAGCTCTGAGGCTCAGAGCAGGTAAGGAACTTGCAGGAGGCCACAGAGCTGGCCCACAGCGATGCCAGGAGCGGACCCCATGTCTGTCCTACCGAGATATCCCCTCTCATCTTGCCACCTTATGTGATCACCTCTCTTCTTTAAGTACTTTCATTTTTTCTTTCTTGAAAAGACAGATTTTATTTTTTTATTCCATTTTCTGGCCGTGCTGAGTAGCCTATGGGATTTTAGCTCTCCAACCTGGGATCGAACCCACATCCCTGCGCTGACAGCAGGAAGTCTTACCCTCTGGCCTACCGAGGAAGTCCCCCACCTCTTTTCTTGGGAGCACAACTTGGCCCTCTTGGGATCTACAGGATTTTCCTTGCTCTTGCATCCACAGCTCCAACTTTGGACATGTAGCTGGGGGATCGCCACGGTCTTTAATTAAAATCACAGGGAGAATGATGTCCACAGCACTTGGCTGCTGCGAGCTCCCAGCACATGCTTTTCATCCGAGTGAAGAAATAAACAGTGTCAAACAGCACAGCCCTGCAGTGACTGAGGCAACGGGCTCACGGGGCATTTGAATCAGCTGCCAAGAGCCTGGCTGCCTGTGTGAGCACTTGGAGGTTAGTCTCAGTGCCAGAGGGATGTGTGGGCTCTAGGTGGGGGCTCAGCACCGAGCATCCCAGCATCTCTGCTAGGCCACCTTCCTTGCTAGAAGCCCAGAGATCAGGCTAGACTCCAAAAAATTTTCCAGAAGTGAAAAGCCCCTCAGAGGGCTCCCCAGGCCTGGGATAACTCTATATTTCAGTTTTTTGTTCCTCCCCCCACTACTGAATCTGACTCCTTTCAGGATCCCCTTCAGTTTGTTTACCGAGCACTGATGATGTTCATGTTCTCTGCCAGTGGCCTTTAGCTCCAGGGTTCCAAGAGGATACTCTCTCCCAAGAATCTTGCCCCCTAGGGTCATGCTTGCTGAAAACCCTCATTGGTCAGTGCTCACAGCCTCTCCACTCCCAGTTTCTACACTTCTCTCTCCTGAAAAATACTCCCTTTGCGTGTTCTGTCTTGCTGCTTCTGCCTTCAAGGCCTGCCTGACTTTGTCTAACTTCTCCTTATCCATCACTTTTTCCAGTGAGATGTGATATTGTTGTTTCATCCCTAAGTCGTGTCTGACTCTTTAACAGACCATGGACTGCAGCACACCAGGCTTCCCTGTCCATTATCTCCTGGAGTTGTCCTGAACTCATGTCCATTGAGTTGNATGTGTGTGTGTGTGTGTGTGTATGTATATACATGTATAGATATGTACGTATATATATACACACACGTATATATACATATCTGTATATAGCCATTATTTTTCAGATTCTTTTTTTATAGACGTTATTACAGAGAATTGAGTAGAGTTCCTTGTGCTCTGTAGCAGATCCTAATTTATCCCTCCCCACCTCCCCCCATGCACATTTCCCCTAATCAGTCCTGGGTGTTCATTGGAAGGACTGATGTTGAAGCTGGAACTCTAATATTTTGGCCACCTGATGCAAAGAGCTGACTCATTGGAAAAGACCCTGATGTTGGGAAAGATTGAGAGCAGGGTTAAGAAGGAGACGACAGAGGATGAGATGGTTGGATGGCATCACCGACTCAATGGACATGGGTTTGGGTGGACTCCGGGAGTTGGTGATGGACAGGGAGGCCTGGCGTGCTGCAGTCCATGGGGTTGTAAAGAGTCGGACATGACTGAGCGACTGAGCTGCACTGAACCACAGGTTTGGTTTTATATCTGTGAGTCTGTTTTTGTGTTGTAAACAAGTTTGTTTGCACCATTTTTTAAGATTCCATATATAAGTGATATTTGAGTTGTTCTTATGACTATATTTGCTGGGGTTCTTTATTGATAATCTTTACCAAGTGCTAAAGCACTCTAATCAATGTGTGAGAAAATACATATTTTCTCAGTATAAGCGTTTAGTAGGAATTCTCAAGCTCTGGGCTCAAGCCGGAGCTGTGTGCTAAGTACCCACGCAGACTGCCTTGTGCAATCTTGACAACCACATTGGGATGCAGCATGCATGTCCCCAGTTTACAGATGACAAAATCGAGGCTCAGAGAGGCTGCAGAGGAAACGCCAATGCCCGTGCCCTTAACCCTCTCGATGGATCCCAGCCTGTGTTTTCTATCTCTTCACGGTTCTTTTGCTGACAGCTGGCGTCACAGGAAGATTCCAGAATGAACAAAGGTGAAACAAGGAAGTGAGCTCACTGACTCATATGGCATCTTCCATGCTGACCACCCACAAGAACTCTGAGGAGGCAGAAGAATCTTCTAGAACCACATGGAGACTCAAGCAGAAGCTTTTAAGCCTATTAGTTATTCTTTAAGACTGTGAGCTCTAGCTTCATACTGGGCAAAAGAAAGTGAAAAGAACATTCTTTAGTAGCTACACTGACTCCTGGATAACACTTAGAGGTCAGGAGCAGGAAGGCAGCGAGGTCCCCGAACACAAATGTTTATGCTTAGCTCCTCTGACTTTTTTGCCACTGGAGGAACAAGTTGAGTCACAGGGGCATCGGAAAGTAAACAGATCAGCTACCGGGCGTTTGCTGAAGTGAGAGGAGAGGGTGTCTGTGGCGAGGGTGGGGCTCCAGGGTGTCTGGGGACCAGGGTGCAGAATATCTGAGTCATAGCCTGAGCCACTGCATGAACTGTGGTGCTGGCTGTGCGGTGTCCACCCTTGGCTGGCAACTGTTGGAGGGTGTGTGTGTGTGTGTATGTGTGTGTGTGTGTATGTGTGTGCATGTTATGCAAGATGCTCATGTGTGCATGGATGTGTTGTGCATGTTATATATGTTGAGTATGGGTGTGTGTGCGGGTGCATGTTATGTCTGGTGAATGTTTGTGCTTATGTATGTTTGCGAAGAGCTGACTCACTGGAAAAGACCCAGATGCTGGGAAAGATTGGGGGCAGGAGGAGAAGGGGGCGACAGAGGATGAGATGGCTGGGTGGCATCACCGATTCAATGGACTTGAGTTTGAGCAAGCTCCGGGAGTTGGTGATGGACAGGGAGGCCTGGCGTGCTGCAGTCCATGGGGCCGCAAAGAGTCGGGCATGACTGAGCGACTGAACTGAACAAATGCTTGTGTGTATGTGCATGTGTGTGCGTGTGTGTGTGTGTGTGTGCATGTGTGTGCATGTGCGGGTGTGTGTGTGCATGTGTGTGCATGTGGGGTGTGTGGAGTGTGTGTGCATGTGTGTGCATGTGCGGGTGTGTGTGTGCATGTGTGTGCATGTGGGGGTGTGTGTGTGCATGCATGTGTGTGTGTGCATGTTCTGTATGTTGAGTGTGTGTTTGTGTGTTTGTGTGTTATGCATGATAAGCGTGTGCACATATGTGCATGTGTCTGTGCATGTGTGCATAGTGTGTGTGGTGACTGTGTGTATATTATTTGTGTTTATGTGTGTGTGTACACACACATATTTGTGTGGTGTGTGTGTGCATGCCTGCACATGCAAGGCCACTCACACCGGTAGGCCTCTCTCCTCAGGGCTGGAGGAGGACGGTCCTGTGAGAACATCCCCCAGAGAATGAAGAAGCAGAAACCTCTCCAGCCGCCCTGTCCCAAGGGCGCAGCGGCGACCGTGCACGGTCCTGCCACGTGGGTTACGGACGCGGGCCTACACAGGCAGGTGCCTCTGTCTCGCTCTATCTTTTCCCAGAGCGGCTCACAGCCCCAGAGCACGTGTTTTCCCCCCAACACACTGCAGCCTGCGTTTCCCCGACTGGCTCCCTGCTGGGGGCCCTGAGCTTCTGTAGATGGAATTAGAGACCCACACGAGGATGGAAAATGCCAGGAGGAGCAGGCAACCTGTCCTCGCGGAAAATAAGGCCTCCCTTGTCTTGGGAGCCTGTGACCCACAGGGAGAAAGAGAAATGCCACCTCGGGGCCCATCTACACGTTCCAGGGCTGTAACCCCCACTGCCCCACAGGGCCCCGGCCCAGGGAACCTACTGACACCGTGAGACCTACTGCTGGGACCCGAGAGCTACGGCAGCTCACCCCAGAGGCTGGGACAGGTGGGACACGGGGCCAGGGCCCCTCCAGGCACAGGCCGGTGGCCTGCACCCTATCCCTCCCGGCTCCCGGGCAGGACCTGGCCCAGCTAGTGCTTCCCTAGGGATGCAAACTCAGAAACTTGAGGAATGGCCAGCACAGGAGCCCCAAGTAAAGAGCACGGAGTACAGGCCTTACAGGAAGTAGGTCCTCAGACAACACTGGAGCCACTTGACAGGAAAAGGGGGATGGGGGGGGCTGGTGGGGGGGGCCGTGATCACGTGGTCCCAAGAACCAGCAGGACAGATGGATGGCTGACTCCAGACCCATCTCCAGGCACCAGCTTCCCGAGTTAGCTTGAGTGGTCCTTGCAGGGAAAAGAACCCTCTTTGATTAGCACGGCACTTTATTTGAATTTCACAATCAAACCAGTCAATCCGAATGGAAGCCGACCCTGACTATTCAATGGAAGGACTGATGCTGAAGCCAAAGCTCCAATACTCTGGCCACCTGAAGGGAAGAGCCGACTCATTGGAAAAGACCTTGATGCTGGAAAAGATTTAGGGCAGGAGGAGAAGGGGACGACAGAGGCTGAGAGGGTTGGATGGCATCACTGACAGCAATGGACATGAGTGTGAGCAAACTCAAGGAGACAGTGAAGGACAGGGGAGCCTGGTGTGCTGCAGTCCATGGGTCACAAAGGGCTGGACACAACTGAGCAACTGAACGACAACCACCTCCACCTGGCAGGCAACACTTACCGCACGTTATAGGTGAGGAAGCTCTGAGGCTCAGAGCAGGTAAGGAACTTGCAGGAAGCCACAGAGCTGGCCCACAGCGATGCCAGGAGCGGACCCCATGTCTGTCCTACCGCGATATCCCCTCTCATCTTGCCACCTTATGTGATCACCTCTCTTCTTTAAGTACTTTCATTTTTTCTTTCTTGAAAAGACAGATTTTATTTTTTTATTCCATTTTCTGGCCGTGCTGAGTAGCCTATGGGATCTTAGCTCTCCAACCTGGGATCGAACCCACATCCCTGCACTGACAGCAGGAAGTCTTACCCTCTGGCCTACCGAGGAAGTCCCCCACCTCTTTTCTTGGGAGCACAACTTGGCCCTCTTGGGATCTACAGGATTTTCCTTGCTCTTGCATCCACAGCTCCAACTTTGGACATGTAGCTGGGGGATCGCCACGGTCTTTAATTAAAATCACAGGGAGAATGATGTCCACAGCACTTGGCTGCTGCGAGCTCCCAGCACATGCTTTTCATCCGAGTGAAGAAATAAACAGTGTCAAACAGCACAGCCCTGCAGTGACTGAGGCAACGGGCTCACGGGGCATTTGAATCAGCTGCCAAGAGCCTGGCTGCCTGTGTGAGCACTTGGAGGTTAGTCTCAGTGCCAGAGGGATGTGTGGGCTCCAGGTGGGGGCTCAGCGCCGAGCATCCCAGCATCTCTGCTAGGCCACCTTCCTTGCTAGAAGCCCAGAGATCAGGCTAGACTCCAAAAAATTTTCCAGAAGTGAAAAGCCCCTCAGAGGGCTCCCCAGGCCTGGGATAACTCTATATTTCAGTTTTTTGTTCCTCCCCCCACTACTGAATCTGACTCCTTTCAGGATCCCCTTCAGTTTGTTTACCGAGCACTGATGATGTTCATGTTCTCTGCCAGTGGCCTTTAGCTCCAGGGTTCCAAGAGGATACTCTCTCCCAAGAATCTTGCCCCCTAGGGTCATGCTTGCTGAAAACCCTCATTGGTCAGTGCTCACAGCCTCTCCACTCCCAGTTTCTACACTTCTCTCTCCTGAAAAATACTCCCTTTGCGTGTTCTGTCTTGCTGCTTCTGCCTTCAAGGCCTGCCTGACTTTGTCTAACTTCTCCTTATCCATCACTTTTTCCAGTGAGATGTGATATTGTTGTTTCATCCCTAAGTCGTGTCTGACTCTTTAACAGACCATGGACTGCAGCACACCAGGCTTCCCTGTCCATTATCTCCTGGAGTTGTCCTGAACTCATGTCCATTGAGTTGATGATGCCATCCAACCATCTCATCCTCTGTTGCCCCCTTCTCCTCTTGCCCTCAACCTTTCCCAGCATCAGGGTTTTTTCCAAGGAGCTGGTGCTTCCCGACAGGTGGCCAAAGTGTTAGAGCTTCAGCTCCAGCATCAGTTCTTCCAATGAATTTATTGTCGTTCTGTCACTCAGTCATGTCTGACTCTTGGTGACCCCATGGGCTGCAGCACACCAGGCTTCCCTGTCATTCACTATTTCCCAGAGCTTGCTCAAAACTCATGTCCATTGCATCAGTGAGACCATCCAACCATCTCATCCTCTGTCACCCTCTTCT
>SJYW01048903.1:12736-31956 GCA_006410735.1 Raphicerus campestris | reverse complement strand
AGACCTGGGTTTGATACCTGGATTGGGAAGATCCCCTGGAGAAGGGAAAGGCTACCCACTCCAGTACTCTCGCCTGGAGAAGTCGGTGGACTGTGTAGTCCATGGGGTTGCAAAGAGTCAGACACGACTGAGCGACTTTCCCTTTCCCTTTAAACCTGGTTAGGTTCAGCCTGGCAGTCCCAGAGGCTGTGGTTCCAGGCGGTGCGGGTCTTAAAACCTCGGCCGGGCTGTTCCGCCCCAGCGCGTGTGCGCCCCGTAGTGTCCAGTCTGCGGCTCTGCGTCCTGGGTCAGGAGTCGGGAGTCAGAGCTACAGGGTGGGAGCTCGAGGTGAGCCCAGGAGGCCACAGGCAGCCTGAGGGTAGGAGTTTCCTGTGCTCTCTCTCTGCCTCTCCATGGTCTCGCCAGTACTCTGTGGTGCTATGGGACCTGATTTCCAGTTGCAGACAGAAAGCCGGGACTTTAATTCTCACAGACTCTGACACGTGCCCCACTAAGTGCACCCCTGGCTGGAGTCAAGAGACGGGAGGAGACAAACGGGAAGAGTCACGGGATCTGATCCCAGCATCTCGGGGCCAGGGTGTCCCTGCCTGGAGAGGAAGGCTTTGGGATATCACAGGCTTCATTAATTGCTATGGCAGGATTACTTGCAAGCTGGATTGCCAAAGAAAAAGAAGAGAATATTTCACACTTTCCCTGAAAAGGAGCAATTCTCATTCTTGCCATTCAAACCAGAACCAGAGGGCTTCTCCTGGAGATATTCTGTCTTTAACCTACGCCTGCTTCAGGGTCTGGGGCTGCGGCGAGTTCAGGGGGTTCTGGAGGGAAACAATGGTAAACCCATTGCCAGGCTGGTAGGACTTCGAGCGCTGGCCATCCCCAATCCGTCTGCAACTTCACTCGCTACACTCCTGTAATAGCTTCTCTAAGCATCTCTCCCTGGTGGCTCAGAGGTTAAGGCATCTACCCGCAATGCGGGAGACCTGGGTTCGAGTCCTGGGTCAGGAAGATCCCCTGGAGAAGGAAATGGCAACCCACTCCAGTGTTCTTGCCTGGACAACCCCGTGGTCGGAGGAGCCTGGTGGGCTACCGTCCACGGAGTGGCAGACAGTCGGACACAACTGAGCGACTTCCCTTCACTTCAAGCATCTCTCCAGGCTTTACAGCGGCACTCAGCAGGAGAGGCTGGGTAGAAGACTGCCTTCCCTGCCTAATTCAGAGCCACGCAGGCAAGTCAGAACGTCACATCCAGGCGGCTCCACAGGACAGGTCACATCCAGGACAGCCCTACCAGACCCTCAAGGGACAAGCAGCTTCACTCTTGATCAAGTTAACCCAGGATGCAGAGAAAGAGGCTGCACTCCCAGCTCATTTTTTGAGGTTAAGTTTCCTGTTAAAATCTGACAAGGAAAGAGGAAAGAAAATTATAGGCTAATCTTAACTCATCAACATAAATGCGAAATCCACTATTAGCAAACATAATTTATGGAGATATAAAAAAGATAATGCATAATGGCCCAAGTAGGTTTCCCAAGAAAGCATGGTTAGTTTACAATCAGGAAAGCAATCCCTAAAATTTACTGAGTCAACAGATTGAAGTTTAAAACATGCTTACCTTAATACATGCGTACAAATAATGGAGAAATTCATCAATGATTCCTCATGCTAATGGTGAATCCGTAAAAGCATTCACGTTAAGATTAGTGATGAGATAAGGATGTCCCGCTATGGTATAGGAAGTTCCCCTAGAAACACAAGAAGGCAAAAGCGGACAAGAGTTGGAAAAGAAGAAACAAAGCCATCCTGTCCGGGAATGAATGATGCCTCGGCCGGGGCGGGGGCAGCTCGGAGCTGGCACTCTCAGGGCCCCCAGGAGGTGCAGAGCTGTGCTCCACGGGGGACGTGGGGAGATGACGTGTCCGCCCGGTGGCCGGCAGCGAGGACAGCGACACCCACGCGCACCTCGGGCAGAGGAGAGAGGCAGAGGCGGCGGTGGCAGGAGGCGCGCTCGTGCTTGGTCTTCTGAAAGCAGACGGCCAGTGCTTGTCGCCCGGTCCTCGTCCACAAACATGCTTACACACACGTGCACGCGTATCTGTAGGCAGCAAGCCCAAGGGTCAAGTCAACAAGACTCGTTTTTCATGCCTTTTTCATTCTGACTCCGTGCTTCAGGCCTGCTTGCCACTCTGCTGTTGGGAAGGGCGAGGCCCCCGGCACTGGCATGCCGACCGTTCCTGCGCTCCAGTGCCTTCTCTTCGCCAGGGGCTTCCCAGGGCCGTGCCTGCCGTGGGCGGCCGCCAGGAGGCGCGAGCACCCCTGTCCAGGAACCGGCAGGCTCGCCTTGGCTTCCTCTGAAGGCAGTGAGTGACCTCTCTCTGTTTTTTTCCTGTTCAGGAAGCATGAGCTAGGGTTCTGCTCCTGTAGAGCTGCCCTCTGCCGGTGGAGGCACCCGTGGGGGGCCTTGGGGGAGGAGAGGGGGACCCACCACAAAAGAAGGGTAAGCCCTGGCACCGCTCTCGCTGTGGGTCACGGCCTCCTGTGTCTTGCCCAGTCTCACGACTTCTGCCGAAATAGGTGACAGGCTGACTTGTCAGCCCTAGGAGCTGCCTAGGGCAGCTGCTTGTGAAAAAAATAAATAAATAAAAGTGAAAGCATTAGTCACTCAGTTGCGTCTGACTCTCTGTAATCCCATGGACTATAGCCCGTCAGGCGTCTCTGTCCCTGGAATTTTCCAGGCAAGAATACTTGAGGGGGTGCCATTCCTTTACTCCAGGGGATCTTCCTGACCCAGGGATTGAACCTGGGTCTCCTGAGTTGTAGGCGGATTCTTTACTGTCCTAGCCACCAGGGACGCCCATTCTTCTTCACCTTTTTTCTTTTTTTTTAAATGTATTTCTTTTTCACTGAAGGATAATCGCTTGACAATATTGTGTTGGTTCCTACATCAACAGGAAGCCCATTCTTAATGATCTGCACAATCCTGCTTCACCTGATTCCAGCTCACAGTGAGCAGGTTTCTAGGCCGTAACACCATGAATTTCCCCTTTCAGTTTATGCTGTTATGTCAGTGTGATGCAGTGAAACTTGCTTCATCAAACAATACTTAGAATGGCTAAGCTCAAAGCAGACGCCCTTAAGCGGCCTCGCCAAGCAGATCCTAAGCAGGGTCAGGCCCAGGGCACAGGATGTCCTGGAGCGACACCTGCAGCTTTTCTGCCCTCTGCCTGTGGCTGAGACCAGCTAC
The DNA here is from genome assembly GCA_006410735.1 of Raphicerus campestris. Classification (NCBI taxonomy): domain Eukaryota; kingdom Metazoa; phylum Chordata; class Mammalia; order Artiodactyla; family Bovidae; genus Raphicerus; species Raphicerus campestris. Next base: position 28,715 of record SJYW01048903.1, on the reverse strand, counting down.
GGTCCAGGTCCCATGGAGCGAGAAGGCAGTCCCGTAGTGGCCATCACACTTCAGAATTCCACTCTCAGCGCCTCCAGCCACCCCCTTTCTGAGCAGGTCACGCTTCCTCCTGGAGACGGTCTTCTCTTCGGCCGTTGCTCCACGTAGACATCCTGCGTCCTGCAGGAAGCAGCGTGAGACAGCTTCACCTTGGTGCCAGATGCCCTGGGGGCATCATGCTGGCGCGTGTCATCCTGCTGCAGCCTCAGCCTGGGGGTGCCTGGTGCACCGCACGTCAGAGAACGCGGCCAGAAGGGCTGCCCTGGGCTCCATCCCGAGGATTCAGGGGGTCAGCGCTCAGCGGGCATTGCTGGAAGGCGCTGTCCTTTATTAACATAGCGGTCCCCAACCTTGCTGCCACCAGGGACTGCTTTCGGGGAAGACAACTTCTCCATGTGTAGCCAGGGGATGGTTTCAGGATGATTCACATGTATTATATTTATTGTGCAGTTTATCACTACATCAGCTCCACCTCCGATCATCAGGCATTGGACTCCGGAGGTTGGGGACCCCTGCTTTAGCACAAAGCGTCACACAGCGCCAGAGAGGGGGCCACGAGGGCAAAGTAGGTGATCACGTCCCAACCGGAGTTTCGTCTCTATGTTCAGATTCAGCTCTTCAAGCTGATGACTGTGTGTCCAGGCTGACTGATCACCAGGGCTGATGGAGGAGGGCAGGTCAGAGCCTGGACGTGTGCTCTTGGGGAGGGCCGGCTCACACCCCTGCGCGTGCTCTCGGGGAGCGGGGCCAGGAGGTGAGCTCAGTGGGACCTGCTTGGCCGGGGTATCTGCTGTGCTGCACCCCTGGGAATGAAGGAGGGGAGGGAACGGTTGGGTGAAGAGCTGCGGCGACACCCAGCACGGGGTGTTCATGACAGACTGGGCTGGGAGGAACCCGGGGGGCGGGGGAGAGTCATGGAGCCCTTCCAGGGAGGCCACCTGGTCCCTGCTGCCTCCAGCACCCGCCACCAGAGGGAAGCAAACGCCCAGCCCAGCCTGACCCGCTCCGTGCTGGGGAGCAGGTCAGAGGACCAGGCTCAGGGCTTCCCTCTGAGTCACTGGAGACCCAGACGCCCTGGGGCTCATCTGCTCTTCCACAGGCCCAAGGCCAGGACAGGCGGTAGGGGGCTACCGCGGGGGGCTCCACGGCTCGGGGTGGCCGCACCTCAGATGAGAATCGATACGCGGGCAGGTGTTGACTCTCAGGCCAGCGTCCGTGTGTGAAGATCACGAGCAGGGGACAGCGTCGGGGTGCACAGAGACAAGGGGGACGCTCCTCCAATCCTCCAGCCTTGTCGGGCAGGGGTCGCAGGACAGTGGTGGCAAGGCCGGGTCCAAGCTGGCCGCAGCTGGGCAGAAGGAATGCGGCGGACTGAGAAGCCCCAGCTGTGTTTGGCCTGGGGACTCAGAACATCAACTCTGTGGTCCTTGCGGTTCTGACTGTGTCCCCAGGACCACCCTCCCGTGGACTCGGACGTCAGTAACAGCTAAGTGTGGCTCGCGTGTCAAGTACCAGATGGTGCACGGCACAGAATGTTTGTGGCATAGAGACACTTTTCCTGTGAAATACACAAGCTTGAAGCTTGTTATCTCCATCCTACAGACACTGACACCAAGCTGCCGGGAAGACGGCCTGCTCAACATCCCAGACTCAGCCTCTGGCAGGAGCATCTTTTGGAGGGGGGGCTGTTATTTGGATAGGAAAGAGAGAGGGAGAATGACAGAGCATGAGGTCTTGTATTTATGAGAAAACCTTCCCTTGTGAGAGCTTCCAGTCGCTTGTGACTTACAGGCTCATGATACAGATATTGCTGTTAATGAACGCCGTCATGTGCACACAGAGACTCCACGCAGACGTCTGTGCTAGATGCTCCATCTTTTGAGGACAGCAAACAGGACCAGTACAAGCTGTCAGGTCAGACGGGACTGGTCCAGTCCAGCAGCGCTGAAAGCCCGTCTCAGGCCCGTGAGCTCGGTCAGTCGGCAGCTCAAAGGGCTCATCTGTCTGCACTTGGACTGGAAGTGGATGTTCACGGCTTTGAAATGAAAAGAGGGTGCCACCAGCTCCTTTCCCTAAACCCCACTCCTGGACCTTGTTTTGTCATTCAACATGTGGTCACAGCTGGATAATTCCTTATGAAGAAAAAGAAGGGAAACCTTTAGAGAATGGGTGTAAATATCAACTGTAAACTCACCGGAGGCATCTTCCCTGCGGCCCTCAGCTCAACGTCCACCACACAGAGATGGCATGGTACGGCCGCAGCCCTGCTGGCTCAGTTCAGCCACCTCCGGGCCACTTCAGGGATCCGCTGAAAGACAACAGACAGTGACCACCTTCTTGCCTAAATCTGGACAAGGAAGAAATCCTGGGGAAAACACTCCTCTCAGTGGTAGTTCAAGGAAGAAGAAAAGCATGAGCAGCATCACTGCGGCCCAGCTGAGCAGGAAGGCTTGCTCAGTGTACATTCTACACACAGAGATCACTCACGCTCAGCGGCAACTTGCACGGCTCACTGCCGCTCGATTTCGCAACACATACGACTGGAAAATAGCACAGGGCGAATCATGGCCTCTCGTGATGAAACAAGCAGACTGTTAGAAATCTCGCCCCACTTTGTTATTTCAGGTGATCAGCTTTGTGCTCTTCTAGATAAAAGAAGTTCACGTTGTAGCCCCAGGCTGATGGGGTACTGATTCTGCCCTCAGCCACAGCCACACCCCGACAAGTGTCGACCTGATTGTAAGAATGGAATTTTATTTTCTTCTCCTCCAGTCCTGGACTCAACTCGCAGTGGGAAGGACTGGCCTAAGCTCCCCAAGACCGAGACCTGTCACACTCAGATGGCAGGGTGAGCACCGAGGCACGGAGCCCGGGAAGGCGTGCAGGCAGCTTGTCCTGCGCCTCGCTGTCCCCGGCCAGGAGCTCTGGCCCCTTGGACACCCCTGTGAGGATGTTCGTCCTTCCAGGAGGTGGAATGGGAAACACCCCCCATGCCAGGGGGCAGCACCGAAGGCCAAATGCTGGGCCAGGGGACAGAGCAATGCAATTACATCATCAATTCTTGTTCTGCATCAGACCTTAAAAAGATAATACGTAACACAAATACGTTTAGGGTCATTCTTCCAAGGAGTTTGAGAATCAAGTAAAGTTCTTGTCAAGGCTTTTCATCCTCATCTCCAACAGCCCATGCTTCTAAACTTGCCACCTCTTGGAAAGATGGTTTTCTTCTTCCTGAAGAATTTGTTCAGGGCTCCTGTATGGATGTTGCAAAAGGGGGGCCTCTATGAGCTCTGGCTTGTCTGCTGGCCCTGAACCCTCCTCTCTCCTGAGGGGCCGTGGGCCAGGAGAGGACAGTCCTCAGAGGAGGGGCAGACAGAAAGGCCTGGGCTGGCAGGGCCCTGCTCCAGCAGCATCTCGGGCCACCTGCGGCATCAACTTTGGGCACGAATCCTTCATGTTCCTCCAGTCAATCCCTGGAGTCCTTAAATGCCCTTATTCACTGGGCTCCCCAGTTCTACCGAAACTGCACAAAATTCTTGGCGGTTTTCTCGGGGTTTTCACTTACAGCCCCTAAGAGCTGAGGGGCTTAGGGGGTCTAAACTGCCTACCAGCATTGCGCCTGTGACCCGGCCGCCTGGGGGTTACTGTCAGGTTTGGACTTAGCACAGCCTCTGGGCTTAGTCCACTTAGACAGTACGTCTTAGATGGTTCAGACCCCACCCGACTCCTGGGGCCCCCACGGCAGGCTCTGAAAAGGCAACTCTCTCAGCTCATTCCCTCAGAAGGCTTTACAACAGTAAATACCTAGACTGACTCTATTGTTATTTTCTTAAACGGTTTCGAGCATACAGCTGTCATAGACTGACAAAAGGTCAGTAAAGACCTGTGCGCCCCTCCCATCACACTCCTGTTCTGAATGTTTCATTGTCATCCTGCCACCTCAGTAGAATCTCCAGATGAGTTTGCATTCGGTGTGTTTGTCCACTTAGTCAAGTGACCTTCCGTGACATTCAACATTGAGACTGAAGTGCGCACATCCACTCTGTTTCCGTGCCTAACCTACGGCTTCACCCGTTCGCTGAGTCATCTTTTCAGACCCATTTGGTCACTTTGAGTGTCTCTTGTCTGCTGCTCAGGTCCGACTCCATTTCCGTTTCTTTAGATGCCTTCTACACGGTTACTTCGTGTTGCCTATCTCATAGCAGCGATACCTGAAGCTCTTGGGTGGTAAAATCTCCCACCTGGTGTTCCTGCTGATTCTCATCTCGTGCAATCTCTGCATGTATTTGGCCATTTGGGGATTTCTGTGAGGCTGACTTGCTCAGGGAGCATCCTCACAGGCGTTAAGATGACTTTTTTTTTTTCCTCTGGAGCAAATCTGTTGACTTCTTCCTCTTCTGAGGACATTGTGAAGTGAAAGTTGCTCAGTCGTGTCTCTTTGTGAGCCCATTTGATTATACAGTCCATGGACTTCTCCAGACCAGAATACTGGAGTGGGTAGACTTTCCCTTCTCCAGGGAATCTTCCCCAACCCAAGGATCAAATCCAGGTCTGCCGCATTGCAGGCAGATTCTTTACCAACTGAGGCTCAAGGGAAGCCCAGGAATACTGGAGTAGGTAGGCTGTCCCTTCTCCAAGGGATCTTCCCAATCCAGGAATCAAACTGGGGTCTCCTGCACTGCAGGCGGATTCTTTACCCGCTGAGCCAGAAGGGAAGCCCAGGAATACTGGAGTGGGTAGGCTCGCCCTTCTCCAGTGGATCTTCCCAACCCAGGAATCGAATCGGGTCCTCCCACATTGCAGGCAGATTGTTTACCAACTGAGCTATCATCTGGGGCCACTTAATTTCTTTAGATTTCCCCTTGCCCTGTAGGTGCCACCAGAATCAGTCCCACTCCAGGACCCCACAGTGCAGGAGAGACTCTTCTACCAGAGCTGAGACGGAAACAGCTCAGCTTCCTGTCTTCCTGTGAGAAGGGCCTCCTTCTGAAGGGAAGCCCTCTATGCAAGGTCTCAACTGAGCGGCCCACAGTGCACAAACCCAGGGTCTGGTCTCTTCTTTTTGTGTTGGAATACTGGTATCATCCTGGGGCTTCCCTGGTGGCTCAGAGGGTAAAGCGTCTGCCTGTAATGCAGGAGACCTGGGTTTGATCCCTGGGTCAGGAAGATCCCCTGGAGAAGGAAATGGCAACCCACTCCAGTAGGCTTGCCTGGAAAATCCCATGGACAGAGAAGCCTGGAGACTACAGTCCATGGGATCTCAAAGAGTCGGACACGACTGGGCGACTTCTCTTTCTTTCACTTTCACTGGTAATAGAGTACTCACGACACAGGGCACTGGTATCAGCATGTGACCTGGAAGGTCCGCATTTCTGTCCGTTCGCCGCCAGCAGCTCGCGGGGTGTTTGTTGTTATGGGACGAGGCTGCTGTGTGTGTTGGTGGGGGGACAGAGCTGGGGTTACACACGGACATTTCCCCGTTTCCCACAATGTGTTTTTAGAAGTGTGTTTCTTGTGACTTTAATGGCCTCTGGGGGCAGTGCTGCAGGAGGCCTTTTGAGAAATCTCATCTGCCATCTGCCAGGAGAAGGAACTGGAAGTCTCAGTAGAGTTTCAGTCTCAACCAGAAATGGCAGAAGCACCATGTGACCCACAAACGCGGGGCCCTTGCTGGGCCAGGCGCTCGGCTCAGATTCCCTCCTCCTCACGATGGTCTGGCCGTGGGGTCTCTGCACGTCACGTCTCAACAGGGGCCTCTGTCCAGTGCTGCCCCAGCCTCTGCCAGGCCACTGAACCTGAGTGGCTGTGAGCCCAGGAGATCCCAGCAGGGGAGCCCATCTCCTGGGCAGCAGCCAATGGCGCTCCCAGAAAGAAGGCTGGTTCCCCAACACTGCTGAAGATGTCAGCTCCGCACATCAGGCCACCTGGCTCCTCCGTGATGGCACGTCGGTCAGGTTCCTCTGCAGACACACGATGGTGCTATCGAAGCTGACACCTCTGCAGGGAAAACCCCAAACCCCAACCTCAGCAGCAGGGGAGCAGGGCAGAGAAGCCTCGGGCTGATGACTGGCTTGTCCCCAGACATCGCAGCGAAGCCTTCCACACCCTTTCTCTCCAATGCAGCACGACCACCAAGGAGATGANGGGGCCTCTATGAGCTCTGGCTTGTCTGCCGGCCCTGAACCCTCCTCTCTCCTGAGGGGCCGTGGGCCAGGAGAGGACAGTCCTCAGAGGAGGGGCAGACAGAAAGGCCCGGGCTGGCAGGGCCCTGCTCCAGCAGCAGCTCAGGCCACCTGCGGCATCAACTTTGGGTACGAATCCTTCGTGTTCCTCCAGTCAATCCCTGGAGTCCTTAAATGCCCTTATTCACTGGGCTCCCCAGTTCTACCGAAACCACAAAATTCTTGGCGGTTTTCTCGGGGTTTTCACTTACAGCCCCTAAGAGCTGAGGGGCTTAGGGGGTCTAAACTGCCTACCAGCATTGCGCCTGTGACCCGGCCGCCTGGGGGTTACTGTCAGGTTTGGACTTAGCACAGCCTCTGGGCTTAGTCCACTTAGACAGTACATCTTAGATGGTTCAGAGCCCACCCGACTCCTGGGGCCCCCACGGCAGGCTCTGAAAAGGCAACTTGCTCAGCTCATTCCCTCAGAAGGCTTTACAACAGTAAATACCTAGACTGACTCTATTGTTATTTTCTTAAACGGTTTCGAGCATACAGCTGTCATAGACTGACAAAAGGTCAGTAAAGACCTGTGTGCCCCTCCCATCACACTCCTGTTCTGAATGTTTCATTATCATCCTGCCACCTCAGTAGAATCTCCGGATGAGTTTGCATTTGGTGTGTTTGTCCACTTAGTCAAGTGACCTTCCTGTGACATTCAACATTGAGACTGAAGTGCGCACATCCACTCTCTGTTTCCGTGCCTAACCTACGGCTTCACCCGTTCGCTGAGTCATCTTTTCAGACCCATTTGGTCACTTTGAGTGTCTCTTGTCTGCTGCTCAGGTGAGATTCCATTTCCGTTTCTTTAGATGCCTTCTACGTGGTTACTTCGTGTTGCCTATCTCATAGCAGCGATACCTGAAGCTCTTGGGTGGTAAAATCTCCCACCTGGTGTTCCTGCTGATTCTCATCTCGTGCAATCTCTGCATGTATTTGGCCATTTGGGGATTTCTGTGAGGCTGACTTGCTCAGGGAGCATCCTCACAGGCGTTAAGATGACTTTTTTTTTTTCCTCTGGAGCAAATCTGTTGACTTCTTCCTCTACTGAGGACATTGTGAAGTGAAAGTTGCTCAGTCGTGTCTCTTTGTGAGCCCATTTGATTATACAGTCCATGGACTTCTCCAGACCAGAATACTGGAGTGGGTAGACTTTCCCTTCTCCAGGGAATCTTCCCCAACCCAAGGATCAAATCCAGGTCTGCCGCATTGCAGGCAGATTCTTTACCAACTGAGGCTCAAGGGAAGCCCAGGAATACTGGAGTAGGTAGGCTGTCCCTTCTCCAAGGGATCTTCCCAATCCAGGAATCAAACTGGGGTCTCCTGCACTGCAGGCGGATTCTTTACCCGCTGAGCCAGAAGGGAAGCCCAGGAATACTGGAGTGGGTAGGCTCGCCCTTCTCCAGTGGATCTTCCCAACCCAGGAATCGAATCGGGTCCTCCCACATTGCAGGCAGATTGTTTACCAACTGAGCTATCATCTGGGGCCACTTAATTTCTTTAGATTTCCCCTTGCCCTGTAGGTGCCACCAGAATCAGTCCCACTCCAGGACCCCACAGTGCAGGAGAGACTCTTCTACCAGAGCTGAGACGGAAACAGCTCAGCTTCCTGTCTTCCTGTGAGAAGGGCCTCCTTCTGAAGGGAAGCCCTCTATGCAAGGTCTCAACTGAGCGGCCCACAGTGCACAAACCCAGGGTCTGGTCTCTTCTTTTTGTGTTGGAATACTGGTATCATCCTGGGGCTTCCCTGGTGGCTCAGAGGGTAAAGCGTCTGCCTGTAATGCAGGAGACCTGGGTTTGATCCCTGGGTCAGGAAGATCCCCTGGAGAAGGAAATGGCAACCCACTCCAGTAGGCTTGCCTGGAAAATCCCATGGACAGAGAAGCCTGGAGACTACAGTCCATGGGATCTCAAAGAGTCGGACACGACTGGGCGACTTCTCTTTCTTTCACTTTCACTGGTAATAGAGTACTCACGACACAGGGCACTGGTATCAGCATGTGACCTGGAAGGTCCGCATTTCTGTCCGTTCGCCGCCAGCAGCTCGCGGGGTGTTTGTTGTTATGGGACGAGGCTGCTGTGTGTGTTGGTGGGGGGACAGAGCTGGGGTTACACACGGACATTTCCCCGTTTCCCACAATGTGTTTTTAGAAGTGTGTTTCTTGTGACTTTAATGGCCTCTGGGGGCAGTGCTGCAGGAGGCCTTTTGAGAAATCTCATCTGCCATCTGCCAGGAGAAGGAACTGGAAGTCTCAGTAGAGTTTCAGTCTCAACCAGAAATGGCAGAAGCACCATGTGACCCACAAACGCGGGGCCCTTGCTGGGCCAGGCGCTCGGCTCAGATTCCCTCCTCCTCACGATGGTCTGGCCGTGGGGTCTCTGCACGTCACGTCTCAACAGGGGCCTCTGTCCAGTGCTGCCCCAGCCTCTGCCAGGCCACTGAACCTGAGTGGCTGTGAGCCCAGGAGATCCCAGCAGGGGAGCCCATCTCCTGGGCAGCAGCCAATGGCGCTCCCAGAAAGAAGGCTGGTTCCCCAACACTGCTGAAGATGTCAGCTCCGCACATCAGGCCACCTGGCTCCTCCGTGATGGCACGTCGGTCAGGTTCCTCTGCAGACACACGATGGTGCTATCGAAGCTGACACCTCTGCAGGGAAAACCCCAAACCCCAACCTCAGCAGCAGGGGAGCAGGGCAGAGAAGCCTCGGGCTGATGACTGGCTTGTCCCCAGACATCGCAGCGAAGCCTTCCACACCCTTTCTCTCCAATGCAGCACGACCACCAAGGAGATGATCCTAACAGGAGAAGGCGGTGCCGCTCTCTGAAGTGGGGATCTGTGGATCATGAGTGAGTATCTGCATGGAGAAGCCGTCAGAAGCGAGGGCCTGGATACTGAAGGGCAGAACGAGGCTCGGGGGGGTTCCAAGCTCCCCAGAAAGTGGTCTCTCGACAAAAGCCACAGGACTCTCCCGAGCGAGCGTGACTGAGCTGTGACCGAGCCAACGTCAGCAAAGACGCTCTGTTGTGCGGAATTTGAGGATGGTCCACAGGTGCTGAAGGGGGTGGAGGAAACCTCCGAGGAGCGTGTCCACGCTCTGGGCCAGTTAGGGAGCACCTCCTCTTGGACAGATGTCCAGATACAACCTGTGTCCCAAGGACACAGAGGAGACTGGTGGCTAGATTCAAACCCTCCACGGGAAGGACGTTTGGTCGTCCTCACACCTCTGTCCCAGGGTGGGACCAGGCTGAGGAGACCCCAAGAGAGCGAGGGCCACTTCCGTGCCCTAGGCCACACGGGCAGACAGTGCTCAAACCCCATCTTTGCTTCAAAGCACAGGGTCTCCTGTGTCAGGCCCCACCTGAACATCCCAGCACACCAGATGGGGGCTGCAGCTGCAGCAGGCACAGCATTTAAAGAATTGACACATGGAAGACACACAACACAGGAGATGGGGGAGGTTTTGAAGAAGCTGTGTCTGGAAAAGTTGCTCAAGAAGAGGGCCCAAAGAGCGTCTGAAGAAGCCAGTTCCAACAGTCAAAGGAGAGCGATCTCAAGAGAACTGAGGCTCAAAAGGGATGATGAAGACAGTCTGGAGAGGACCCTGCGCAGGCACCTGGGGGGGCGGCCCCAGAGAGGGTCTGGGACAGTGGTGCTGAAAGAGAATGTGGGGACGCTCTGAAAAAGCCCAAAGAAAATGGTGTCGAGAACGTCAGAAAGAAATGACCCTGAAAAATCAATCTGATTCGAAGATGACAGCTCTGAGAGAGGGATGAAGATGCGAAGGGAAGCTAAGAACATGGAACGCTATCTGGTGGTGGATCAGGTGAAGAGGAGGAAGATAATGAGGGTGGAGGAGGGTCTGAAGATGCCTGGGGGGCCAGGGGGCGGACAGGGAGGAGGCAGGTGAGGGCGTGTGGCCAGGCGGCACAGCTGGGAGCGTGATGGGGGTGGTGAGGGGGCTGCGGAGAAGGGCCCGTCCTAGGCAGTGACGATGACCACGAAGAGAAGGGGCGGGGGGCGGGACACACGCCCGCGACACGTGCCCGCAGCTCGGCCCGGCCAGGCCCGCTCCCGGGACTCGTGCACACTGGTGTGACGCCTTCTCACTAAGGCCAGCGTGCTCACTGTGACCGGCCCTCAGGAGTTGGAAAGATACGCTGAGTCGTGCTCAGGTAAAACCTAACACTTGAGAGAAAAAGAAAAAAGACAGAAGTGCGAGCAGAGTGCTGCAGCACAGGCGGCGAGCAGATGACACTTTCCTCCAGAGACCAGACAGTCGAGTCGAGTTGCAGAAAAACACCGAACATCCAGTTTCGTGCCAAAACTACAAGCACGACCTGCCAAGGCCGAATAAGGGGGAACGGAAGGCATTAGAAACACGAGAAGCAGGCCTGGGAGTAGGGCCCGCCGCCCCCCAGGAGAGAACCTGGGACAGCCCGCGGGGGACAGGAGCCACCCGCAGGACCTGGAGACACAGTCACACCCTGGCTGTCGTGACATCTTTTATTGCACGCGCCCGCGAGGCGTTACACGTCTCACCCTCCCGCGTGGGCCCCACGGTACGTTACATGTCTCACCCTCCCACGTGGGCCCCACAGTGCGTTACACATCTCACCCTCCCACGTGGGCCCGCAGGGCGTTACACGTCTCACCCTCCCGCACGGGCCCGCGGTGCGCCGGCCCCGTCATTGCCCGAAGTACCAAGGGTGCGAGCACTGGATGGGCTCCTCCTCCCAGATGGTCCTCAGCCTCTGCGCCCAGGAGGCCACCATCCTCTTTCTTTCTTCTTCGGATGCCATTTCAGGAGCAAAACTGATCTGAGGGGCAAGGACTTTAAATCCGCAGAAGTGCAGCGTGCCGTGCTACGGTGCAAAGAGGGGAGCGCAGTGAGAGGCCGCCTGCCGCTCTGCCACTTGGGGAGGCCGCAGCTGGCCTCCAGGGAGCTCAGAGAACCTCCCACCACCGGGGAGCCGAGGACGCGGGCGCTGCCCTGCAGCCCCAGGACCCGGCCGCTCCCGGGGGCAGCGTGCGCTGGGGGCTCGACACTGCTCTCATCTCGCTGCTGAGAACACGCTAAGTTCTATGGTTTTGATTGCTTGGGTAAATTACGGCAACTCGTGAAAGTGAGAGTCGCTCAGTCGTCCCAGACTCTGCAACCCCATGGACTATGCAGGCCAGAACACTGGGTTGGGCAGCCTATCCCCTCTCCAGGGGATCTTCCCGACCCAGGAATCAAACAGGTCTCCTGCATTGCAGGCGGATTCTTTGCCACTGAGCCACCAGGAAGCCCTGCAGGAGGTTATTCCAGCTAGCTGTGCCACCAGGGAAGGCTGCTCAGGATAGGCGTTAGGTGTAACAACAAGAATGTGAGGCAATATTTGTGGTGCACTGTTCATGTAAAAAAAAAGAAATAAATATGGCAAGCTGAGTCATAAAATGTACACATGTAAGAACACAGGGCTCTCCCTGGCCCAGCCAGTCCAGTGGCCAGCACTGCGTGCTCCCCATGCAGGGGGCCTGGGTTCGAGCCCTGTGCGGGCACCTGATCCCATGTGCTGCAGCTACGGGTGAGCATGCCACAGCCGAGGAGTCTGCATGCCCTGGTGGAGCCCTGGCGCAGCCAGATAAACACGTGGATAAATGTTTTTTAAAAAGAATATATACGGGCTGTAAGGAGACACATTGAATCATTGACAGTGACTGTTTTCGAGGGCACTAAGAGAACAGAACTCCTGTCTTTATAGTCTCTCTGTTCCTATATGTACTTCTGCAAACTGAGACAAAGGTGAAGAGCTTTTAAAAGCAGGAAGAATTGAAGCTCGTGACACATGGAGCCACTCAGGGCTCCTGTTCACCCAGAGCGGACTTCGGCCAACTGGGCTCGGCTTGTCCTCTGGCCAAAGAACATCAAAGGTTCTCATAATCACAGCGTTTTCTCCATCAGCCAGCCTTTCCAGGGCTGCCAAGTAAAACATCCAAAAGGCTAAGAGGTTATGATACCCTGTTTCCAGGGGAGTCAGCATGGCCTGGCCTTCAGGCCCCGCGCCCACCAGGGAGGAGCTAGGAGAGCTGTGTGCGTGTCGGGGGGCATACCTGGAGGGGCCACAGGAGGTACCGGATGTCTCCGTTGACCCCAGTCTTGGAGAACATGCTGGCCGTGCCGCCTGTGGTTAAGGACAGGATGGCCAGCTTACCCTGCAGAGGACAGCACGGGATTGGGTGTGGACCCCAGGGAGGGTCGTCTATAGTGACTGGAGGGAAACCGAGGCCAGCTCCCCCACCCCTCCCCTAATGGACAGACACACTCCCATCTCTGCCCGGCCCAGCGGCAGCTGACAGCGACATCCGATGGGGCGGGGAGGGACAGCCAGAGGGAGCGGGCCAGAAGGACAGCGCTGACGGGGCTGATGCTGGGGAGTGGGCCAGATGGACAGCGCCGACAGGCCTGCTGCTGGGGAGCGGGCTTCGGGGGCGCGGGTGCAGGGGGTTGGCTGGGAGGGTGCACGACGCCTGCAGCCAGCGGGGCCGGGCTCCTGGGGCCGTCAGCAAAGGGCGGCGTCTCCTCACGGCCTGAGACGCCGCTCACGTCTCAGCGCTCTGTGCACACTTGATTTCTGAGGCTGTTGGAACTAGACCGTCGTCTGCTTGCACGGGAAATCCACAGCTACCACATCCTGTGCAGCGGCTGGGTCCACCAACCGCTCAGGTTATCTTGCTTTCAAGGTGGGTCCAGGCGCTCAGAGGCAAACAAGCGCAGGGCCAGGCACAAGTCCACGCTGTGGAGCAGGCGCCCCCGGACCCCTGGCCGAGCACACCCCGGACGTGGACACCCTGCACCCTTTGCTGGAGGAAAGGGCCGTGACCCAGGGAACCGTGCTTTCTCCCCTGTGTAAGCCCTGCACACAGACGGTGCTCCGTGGGAGTTTGGTTAACAAAGACAAGCCAGAGGTGGCTTGCTGAGATGCCCCTTCCTTCTCTGGTGGACAAGGGTCCCTCATCCCTGGGGTGGGGGTCGTACCTTGAGGAAGCCGTCATCGTAGGAGCCGGGGAAGTCAAAAGCAAAGCCCTGGCACAGCACCCTGTCCATCCAGCCCTTCAGCACGGCGGGCACGCTGAACCAGTACAGCGGGAACTGTGGGGGAGCAAGAGGGGGCGCTGGGGTGTCCGTCCAGGCACGGCGGGCACGCTGAACCAGAAATGCGGGAACTGAGGGAGCTGGAGGGGCGCTGGGGTGTCCGTCCTCCTGGGGAATTGGGGGTGTCACCTCCTCCCCGGCCTGGGCAGGCGGGTGCCCCCTGGGGCCGCACACATAGGCAGCTTCTCCCCTGCTCTGAGGTGTACGGAGTGGCGGTGGCGGCAGGCTGGGTGGGCAGGGCTGACAGCATCCTGTCGCAGGCGGCTTTGGCTCCCTGTCACGTCATGACTGCGGGCCCCAGACTGAGCCCGCTCTGGGGCAGCAGAACCGTGACCCCAACCGTGGGGCCAGGGGGAGGGTGTGGGAAGGAGCCTGCCCCTCTCCCTGCCTGGGCTGAGACACAGCGGCTGGGAGTCGGGCCCGGAGGTTCTGAGGAGCAGAGCCTGACTCCACACAGCAGCAGGGAGGTCTCCCTGGAGCCGCCGTGGTCCCCACAGAAGCCCCAACACCGCGTCCAGCGACAGCGTCCGGGGAAAGAGATGAACACAGGCAACAGCCCGTTCCCGGAGGGGGAAGGGAAGCCGTGCTGGGGGCCGTACACCGTGGCCAGCAGTGTGCCGGGTCTGCACACACAGCCGGTACCGCAACGAGAGGGAAAACCAACCTGGAATATCACCAGGTCGGCCTCCTGGAGCTTCTTCTGCTCCTCAGTGATGTCGCAGCTCAGAGCCCGCTTCTCGTGGGCCTTGTGGGTCTCCACGCCGTAGTTGAAGAAGCTGGGGTTGGAGAGGGTGCCTGGGGGAGCAGGACAAAGGCTCCCGCTCAGGGGGGCGTCCATGGCCCACCAGCCCCGCAGCGACACTGCTGCCTGGACGCCCCCCAGCAAGGTCACTGAGACCTGACTGGGGCGCGGGCCCTGGGGTCAGACTGTGGACAGAGGAATAGCTAGGGTCCTCACCTTCGAGGGGTCAGAGTCCAGGAGGGACAGATAACCACACGATTAACACGGGGCATGACAGGGCAGCGAGCTCAGGGCAGCCCCGTGGCACACGGACCTCACAGCCCTGACGCGGCGGCCTCGCCCACGTGGGCAGCAGGTGAGCAAAGCGCCCCGGGGATTTGACGATAGAGCAGGTGTTCTGCAGGCGGTCTAGAGGATGGAGGGGACGGGGCTCCAGTGGGTGAGGCCGAGGGGACCGCCGTGCTGGCCGGCGGAGGGCCTTGGGGAGCTGCCGAGGGCTGGGGCGGGAGGCCGGGGGCCATGGGAAGCGCAGCTGCAGGGCTGCAGCTCTGCCATGGGGGCTCAGCTCTGTGTGCACATGGGTTGCGGTAGGGGCATGTCGTTTATGCAGCAAACAGCCATGGCTCTGAACAAGCTGTGGCCTCAGGGATTCTGGAGCGGGCTTGGTTGGGGGCATGGGCTCAGGCAACAGCACGGCTGGGCCCTGAGGCAGGACCCCCGCAGTTAAACGGAAAGACGAGGCCTCAGTGGGTTCCCGTCCAGCAGCACGAATTGCCCTAAGCACTGCCCAGTGTTAACAGCAGTCACCAGCGGTTTAGGGTCTCCTCGTACCTCTCTGGGCTCTAACCTCATCATAACAGGCTGTTTCAACCTTTCATAACAACACGAGGGGCCAGGTAATTCCCAAGCGACCAGAGAGGAGTGGAGGGCTTAGGGTGGCCCCCCAGCACACAGACCTGCAGGGTGGCCCGAGTAGAGCCGGCCCCACCCTTGGGCGCCACGGCCGAGAGCATCCCGGGGCCCAGAATCCCTGGGCCTCGCCTTCACTCAGAAGCTCGGCTGGGACCCTTCTGGGCGCGAGGCCCCTGTGCTGAGCAGAGAGCCTGAGGAGGAGAGCCTGTGTCTCAGGCAGGCTGCTGCCCCCAGGTTTGGCACCCACCGTGTGGCACCCACTGCGTCTCTGCGTGCTCCTGAGAGTGGCGAGCGGACAGTACGTGTGCACGGGCCACATGCAGTCCAGCTGAAGTTTAAAAGCACAGAGCAAAGCAGAGGTGTGCACGTATCGGGGAAACGGGAATATTCTTACATGTGTGGGTGTGGATGCACTTTTCCAGTAAGACAGGAAATCCAGAGTCATGCTGACATATTGACTCACAGATTGAAACAAAAGATGGAGACAAAGCTAGATCAGCATGGGGACTGGTAAGTTATAACATGTGCCCTGATGTGGCACAGTCGTGAATGAGACTCGAGAGCTCCGGTGAGCAGAGTGCGCCGCCATCTGCGCCCGCGTCTGCAGCTCCTGAGCGCTACAGGACTGCGCGCTCTGCTAACATCTGGAGGAAGCCCCGCAGTGAGCCACACCAAAGAGCTCTGCCTGCCTGACACTGGGGCCGCGGGGCAAGGAGGGTGTGTGAAGGGGCTGTTAGCGTTCACCCTCTGCCCACTGTCCACCACACTTGAAGTGCTGTCTCTGCAGAGCCTGCGTCTCACCTGCTTCCCTGACGCCAGTGGCCCCATCACACAGTGCTCTCTGCCTCCCCAGCCCCCGCTGTGTCGCTTTTCAGTGAAAAGAGCTGCTTGGTGTATTAAAAGAGAAAGACGAGGAGAGAGGCAAGGAT
>SJYW01048902.1:0-16734 GCA_006410735.1 Raphicerus campestris | reverse complement strand
ACCACAGGAAAAACCATAGCCTTGACTAGACGGACCTTTGTTGGCAAAGTCATGTCTCTGCTTTTGAATATGCTGTCTAGGTTAGTCATAACTTTCCTTCCAAGGAGTAAGTGTCTTTTAATTTCATGGCTGCAGTCACCATCTGCAATGATTTTGGAGCCCCAAAAAATTAAGTCTGACACTGTTTCCCCATCTATTTCCCATGACGTGATGGGACCAGATGCCATGATGTTAGTTTTCTGAATCTTGAGCTTTAAGCCAACTTCTTCACTCTCCTTTCACTTTCATCAAGAGGCTTTTTAGTTCCTCTTCACTTTCTGCCATAAGGGTGGTGTCATTTGCATATCTCTCTCACAAAAACATGTTATTTGAGTTTTAGGTCAGCATTAGCATCTTTCCTGGGTATGGGATGGGGGAAGGGGACAAGTGAGGGTTTAAGTCTGTAACTCTATGAACATTTCAACAAGTAAGATCTAGCTCTCAAATCCACTGCGCCCCTATTTATCAAAGATGGGTGTGGTCCATCAGAGGGTCGTGCTCCAGCAGAGCAATGACGTGTGCAAAACAGAGGGTATCACCTGCTGCAGAAGCAGAGAGCTTCATTTCACTCTCACTGTTACCCCCTCCATGTACAGCACTGCTGCCACGTCCCTTGGGCCTATTGGATTTCCATGTGTGTGTATTTCTTTGATTCTGTGTGATCTCAGCAGGGATAAATGAACCTAAGATATTAAAATGTGATTTGTTCAGATCTTTGCCTTTGGGGTGAGCACTAAGATGCTGCCATCAGCCAGAAAATTTGTGATCTAATTTAGAAGCAGTGAGCCATGCTGTCTTTCTTCAGACACTTCAGAAAGCTGCACTGGGTCCCCACTTTTCTATGGCTTCAAAAAAGATTTTCCTCCTAGCTATAAATAATGTTGTGGTTTTTTTTTTTTCCTCCACCTTAACATTCCAAGAAAGATACTTTTAGTTAAGGCAGGGAGTAGAAAGCATGCTCTTTGGCTGCCACTCTGTTGAAATGCCACATCACACAAGTGACTTCCCTTTAATCTCGCAGCTTTGCTCTATTAAAGGCTCTCCCACCCTGATTCAGTTTTTCCTGAGACATTTTGAAGAAAACTCTCCCTGGTACTTGCAAACAGAGTCCCAGGATCAGCACTGAATGGACTTATGCAAAGATTTCTAAATTGGCAGTCCTCATATGCTCTGTGATTTCTTACCCAAGTATCATTAGGTTAACATCTTCAGGACAATCTCTAAACCAAAATCGAAGAAAGATTCTTCTGTTTATTTTTCTATAGACATTTTGACCAATTTTAGTTCATATTTCATCTTATCCCAGCTCAAGACCTGGTTGTTATTACTAGTTTATGGGTTTTTTCCCTTTGGTCTTATAGCAAAAGAGAAACAAATTATGGGATTTCACAAGGTCTATTGGGTACCAATCTTGGATTTATTGATCTTTATTATTAATTAACCTTTATTTTTTAATTCTAAGGTTTAGTTAGGATATAAGTGGAAGGCATAAGACATGACTTTTTGAGATGAATTCGGCATGGTTAGAAACTGGAGTAAATCCAGCTTAAGAGAAAACCAGGGACCACAGTCAGATGAGTGGCTGAATGTCTTAGAAACGATCTGAGAAAAGAGACTCAGAGTTCTGAGAACTGAAAAGTTCCTTACACTCTTCTGCCACTCTTCAAGAAAAAAAGGTAAAGGACAGGTTTCAACTTCCTAAATGAAATTTAATTCAATTCAAGAAAATGGCATTTTGTTATTACTGAGATTAATAGGCAGACATACCCCAAAAGGGAAAGAAAATAAACAAAAATAAATGTATCCAACAGTTATTTCAGAGTAATATAACAACATAATGCTAGGCTAGCGACTGAAACACATGCGAGTTTGTCATTTCCTTTACAAAAATCCAGTAACTTCCTGAAACACAATTATTTCCAGATTACATATAGAAGAGAAAGCACTAGAATCCTCAGGTCTTCAACACAAAAGGAACCAAATCACACATTCACTGGCTGCTGCAGACACCAGCAAGATGTCTTTTGTGAATACTAATTGATGGATAGCTTCTTAACAATGCAACAAAAGGGATTTGAGGCTTTTAAAATAAGATGTTGCCTTGCAATTCAAACAGTAAATCTGACAGAAAGCAAATAACACTCTCAGCAAATGCAGAAGGCTACAGACTCGCAAGCATAACTGCACTTTTAAGAAGGAAGCTTTCCAGGGCAGCGGCTGCACCTGACAACATTAGCAAAGCAGCAGGAGGGACACCTCCGGTAAACTTCCCTTCACTTCCCCATCTCGGGTCTCATCCAGCCCTGGGGCTCAGCCACTTACTGCGAAAAATCACTGTGGTTTGAAAAGAACAAATGATGCCCCTGTGCTACAAATCTACCTCTTCTAACCCCTCAACCTAATTTCGAAAGAAAAATGATAAGGATGATGATGATAATACCAAAAGGTCTTGCATCAAAACTCAAAATGTACATACCTTTTCTAAATCCAGCAGATTGCAAAGTTCTCCCTCCTTTAAAATAGCAAAGATTCTCAGAGCAACTTTGCAAGCTTGATTAAAAGGCATATCAGTTTCCAGGAATGGTTTTTATTTTTCAGTCGCATTTTCCTCTGTGAAAACCTTTATTAGATTTTCAACTCTAAGTGTGTTCTGACTATATAATTTAGCAAAATGCTGCACTTCCATAATCCTATTTTCATCATGCAGTCTGATTGTTTATCATGAACATAAACATAATCCATAGGCTTCAACAAAATGTGTTCAACATTTTTAGGACGACCTTAAAATAAAAGTTGTATAAATTGTCACTGAAAATTACACAACCACATTACCTGTATTTCAAATTGCACTGATTAAGACTTTCATATACCCAACCCATTCAACAGAGATAATTAGATAGCATAGGAAGCTCTAACATTATAAAATCAAAGAATTTAAGTCTCATTGTAAGCTGTAAGTGCCAATCAGGCGCCTGTCTGAAATGTTTGTAGGGCGTGACTGCCACCTACTGGCAGACATTAGAGATTGCGCCATCCGACCAAGAGCCAGGGACTTCATTCTTGCAATCTAACCAAGACAGGATTTTTCCCTAGAGCCAAAATGGATGTACAGTTTCCCTCACTAGATGCTAATATATCTGTAATGAAGTCACACAACAAGTTCCACCTTTGCCATTACATTTTACATGTGTAAGCATTTTACATAATACATACATACACATACATGTGTGTGCTTATGCACTTGTTTTTTCAGTCTATCACCCTTTACAAGAACGTAATCTCAACAACAGCAGCAGTATTTTATTCACTAATGTATTCTACTGGGCCTAGAACAGTGTCCGGCACTTAGTGAATATTCATTGTTTACTATGAATAAATGAGCAAAATACTAATGCTTTAAGACAATACAATGTACCAGCTAATAGCCTAAGTTCTAAAAACAAATGAACATAGCTGAAAATGTGGCTGTCTCTTATATCTTCTGCTGAGCCTCAACTTGCTGATCTATTAAATAAAGATAATAACACCAAGGTAGTTAGAACAACTAAATGGGCAAATAAATGTTTATAAAGTACTTGGCACAGAGCAAGTATATAATAATTAATATTATGACCATTATTAGTAAGTTCTATAGCTCAAATGAGGGTGGCAGCAATTTAATAAAGGCCTTAAGCATTAAGAGTTCTTCCTTCACCATAATCCTTGCTATTAAAATTCAACCTACAAAATTCTCCACTTTCATCAAGTACTAGCTCCAAACCAGTGTCCAGTAAGCTTTCAGATAGTCGTAGATCTTTAGAATTGTTAGAGGAGTTGCAGTGTGATATTTAAGAAATCACTGTTCTGGAAATCTCTAGACGGTACTGAAGCACTTAAATAGTTCAGAACTCTCTGGAGGGTTTTGCAAGTTTTCAATTTTGCAAGTTTTACAAAGTTTTAATTCACATTATAGCTGATATAATACTTTGTTACCTGCCAGGAAACCATTCTGTACTTGCAGGCATGCACCTTCCCATGAAGGCTTCTGTTAGAATGCTAGGCATGCAACAGAACACCCACTGAAATGGACTTAAACCTCAAGGGACTTCATTGTTGTTCGCAACAGGAAGTCCAGGCGCAGCGTTGCTGATGATTTGCAGCTGGACAGTCATTATGACGAACCCATGTCCTTTTCATGCTGTATTCTGCTGTCCAGTATGTTACTTTATCCTGAAGCTGGTTACTCTTGTGGCCTTAGAGTGTTTCCAGGAGAAATCTGGGCCATATGGCATGCTATTCACATTCAGTGGGAAAAAGAATGGTTCCCAGATGCACCCTAGGGAGGGTGAAGGATTTTTCCCATAGAGCCCTGACAAGTCATTTCTCTTGGCTTATTGGTCAAAATACTAAAACATATCCATTCTTGGAACTGGCTGCCTGTAAGATTAATCTGATTGATTTGAAGTCTTAGCTCAGTCATGCTCTGTCTGTGGGGCAGAATGGGGTCAGCTTCCGCTGAGTTCCATGGGCTGCATAGAGGAGGAGAGTAGACCTGCCATCAGGTCCATTAAAAGGAAAAGGGAAAGGGTGGGGGCAGGGCACGCAGCTTCAAGTCCCCACTCTTGTGAGAACACAGAGACACAGTGGTCTGGGCTATGAAAACAATGATCAATATGATGAATTTTTCATCATTTTTTTAAAAAATCCTTGAAATTATTTTAAGGGATGCTTTCTGATAGTCCACATACCAAGAACCCAATATGCTTCCGTGGCAAATGTTTCATCTTTAGGTCTACTAGGAAGTAAATGTTCTGTGAACTTTTACTGAACATGATACAGTTCAAGCAAAGAAACACACTTAAAGCTCTGAATACAAGTGTCTATTGCTCCTCTGGGTCTCCATTTCCCCACCTAGTAAATAAAAGATGGACTAGATGAGTTCAGAGGTCTTTCCCAACTTATTCATTCTGTGCAGTTGAATCCTGATCCACTCACTTCACCAAGTGAATATACTTAATAAGTTTGCACACATTTTTATTCCTCCTTTAAGTAAGTATTGACCTCTTATTGTATGAATTCTACTTGGTATGGAACTGCTAAGACAAACACAAGGGTAGGGCAAGTTCCAGCTTTCCAGAACCTTCACTGGGGAGAATAGGCAGATATAGAAGACAGGGCAGCAAACAGTAGCAAAGTTAGGCCAGAGTGGAACAGCGGAGGCAGGAAGAGTGAGGCTACGGGAGGAGGTTAGAGTCAAGCCAGGTTTGATTTAAAATATTGATCAGAAGGGGAAAGCAGGAACTGACTTATGTTTATGAAGCTAAGAGCAGACGAGATGGTTATGATGATGGACAACACTGATGACGATGCTTGGTGACGGTGACAGCCCCAGGCTACTGTGACCTACCAAGTGCCACACTTCAGTTACAGTATTTTGTATAACATTCACAGGAACACTAGGAAAGAGGTGTCATAATAAAATACATTTTATCCTCAACTTTTCTTGCCCAAAGTATACCAAAAAGTAGTAAGTCTGTGGTTAGAACACGCGTCCCTACAACCTCGAAGGCCACTTGCCTTTGCCTTTATGCACTTCTCTGCCTCTTTGAAACTCAGGAGCTCACATCACCCCCTGTGCCTGCCCGTCCAGCTGTGCGCTTGTGTACGCACAATGGCCAATTCAGAAACACAGGAAGGTCTACGACAAGGCTACATCTTTCACACAAACGAAACAGCTTCACTGATCCCATAGAGAAACCATCCCTCTACAAGAAGATGCAGAGTTTCACGTTTTACATTACCTAATTATTAAATAGAATTATGACAATGAAAACAGTGGCACTGCTCATCAGCCACTGGCATGCTCATGTCCGGACACAGATGAGAAAAAAAAACAACCAAGGCAGCTTTGAGGCTTTTCTCTTGAAACAGGATTGAGAGGTTCTACTGAAAATTGACGCATTGCCTAGGCTGCCTGCTGCTCTGTAAAGAACCTGCCAACCAGTGCAGCGGAGAAGGCGAGGGCACCCACCCCAGCACTCTCGCCTGGAAAATCCCATGGACGGAGGAGCCTGGAGGGCTGCAGTCCATGGGGTCGCTGAGAGTCGGACACGACTGAGCGACTTCACTTTCACTTTTCACTCATGCACTGGAGAAGGAAATGGCAACCCACTCCAGTATTCTTGCCTGGAGAATCCCAGGGACAGGGAAGCCTGATGGGCTGCCATCTATGGGGTCGCACAGAGTCAAACACGACTGAAGTGACTTAGCAGCAGCAGCAGCACCAATGCAGGAGATTCAAGAGATGCGAGTTTGTTCCCTGGGTCAGGAAGAGTTCCTGGAGGAGGACATGGCAACCCACTCCTGTATTCTTGCCTGGAGAATCCCATGGACAGAGAAGCCTGGTGGGCTACAGTTCATGGGGTCGCAGAGTGGGATACGACTGAGCTTGCACACACACTGAAAAGTGACTCGGTGCCTGCGTTGCCTCCTGCTCTGTGTGTGAGGGTCTCACTTGGTGAGAGACAACAGGGGGGCTGCCTCTCTGACCTCCCACCCCCCAGTCACCGTGTGTCCCTTCCTGTCCCCCACAAAAGAGCACTGCCCCTAGATACCCAACTCAGTGCATATCTGAAGCTCTTCCAATAGCTCCTGCAGCCCAGGCATATGCTGGGCAGGGTCACCCCACAGTCTGACGACGACATGCAGGACGCAGACATACTCCATCGCTAGCCATCGTTGTTCAGATGGAAATGAAGTTCCCCCACCCTGCTCTAGTCCCCACACACACTCCCCAGGAAACGGTGGACGCCGAACTTCCTTCACCAGCCACCGTCCTCTCCCGACAGTCGTGGAAAATGCCTTTTGATCTGTGACCTACTTTTAAAAACTGACATCTGGCTGTTAGGGTGGTAATTAGACATCATTTAAAAGATATTTCTGTCTTGTTAACTGGATGACTCTGTGATCAAATTGTGGGCTAATTTAAAGGAATTCAGGCATATTGATTGTATAATCCATACCGTGTGTAATTAATAACTACCTACTAAAAGCTCTATATGAGAAATTATAAGGATTCACAATAGATAAAACGTCAAGCCCTGAACAGTACCTTCTCCTCAATCCCTTTTATTAACTACATACAAGCAAAAGCGTTTCAAGGAAATGAAGTCGAGACTCAATGCCAGAATGTACTGACACTTTTGCTCAACTTATAGCCCTGATGGCCAAAGACTAGTGTCACTTGGGACTGTCCTCTCCCCAGGAGCCGGAAGTGCCATCTCCCTGGGACTGCACATCTTTGTGGGGTGCCCTGACTGCTGGCTCCATACAGATAGCTACACTCATTACTTCTGAGTTATAAATGGAGCTCATCCGCAGCCATGGAGATGCAAGGGCTTAGGCTGATCCATCTCACAATGAGCTGATGCCAGCAAGTTGATGTAGGCTGTTTCTACGTATGCCTCAACAATGACAAAATTATACTGGTTGTGGTAACTGATCAAGATGAATTCTCTGTATGCTTGAATCCTATCCTGCAAATTTATAGCAACATCAGGTCTCCAAGAAATATGCACACATACACACAGACATTATTATTAACTAAGACTTCTACTCCAAACTCTGTCTCCCATGCTGTGACCTGGGCTAGACCTTCTGAGAGCCAGAAAATCTTGAGCTATACACAGGCAAGCACGTTGCTCAGTGGCTCCCTTATCCAGGCCCTCTCTGCTGCTGTCCCACCTTCAAAAAGCCTGAACCGGAGCCCAGAGGAGTCAAGACAGCAGAGCTCATAAAAGAAGAGACGCAGGAACGCAGAGAGAAGGGCCTGCCAGCTCCATGTGTACATCAGAGTAAATGTGACCTTGTTTAGTCTTTATACACAGACTGGTTGAGCACCTGCATCAATTTATCATCCTTTTGCTACATCCACTAATGCACTACTTTGGTGGGACGGTGACATCATACAGCTTGTATTTGTTGAGCTCAGCATTCTGCTAAGTGCTTTACACGCGCTGTTTTATTGAATCATCAAAACAACTTCAGAAAGATAAGTGCCAACACTACCCCCAACATACAGGTAAGGACACTGATGAATGAGGAGGTTCAGTAACCGACACCAAACCTAGGGCTTGGAAACGGTCGCATCTAATAGGAATGGACAGGCCTCTGTGTCTGCTACCAAGAAGTCCCCTAGCCATGTGCTCTCTGAGAAGTCCATCTCTTTTTGACAAAGGTCAGCATTCCTCCTCTTTATTGGGGAAAGATAAGGAAGTCGAAGGAGAAAGAAGGGCACTGACAAATGTGGGGAAAACAAAACCAGATCTTAAGAAGAAAAGACTGCTGGGAGAAATTTTCAGTGTGAAGGAAGGCAAGACTTGTGAAATAAAGATGGCTGCTATTCAACTGTAAATCATTTCCTGCGTAGTTCTCTGCTCTGAAATAGCCCCCAGCAGTCATTTTTCAGGGCTGCCAGAACAAGTTATCCCAGACTGGGTGGCTTAAACAACAGAATTTTCTCACAATGCTGGAAGCTAAAAGTCTGAGATGAAAGTGTCGACAGGGGTGATTTCTTCTGAGGACTCTTTCCGTGGCTGGTAGATGGCCTTCTCCTCCCTGCGTCTTCTCTTGGGTATGTACCCGAGTCTGATCTTCTCTTCTTATAAGGACATCAGTCATGTTGAATTAGGACCTACTCCTTTGACTTCACTTAAACTTAATCACCTCTTTAAAAACCCTATTTTGACAAAGATCTGAATACTGAAAACTATGGTTTTTCTAGAGTCATGTACGCATGTGAGAGTTGGACAATAAAGAAGGGCGACCACTGAAGAATTGATGCCTTTGAATTGTGATACTAGAGAAGACTCTTGAGAGTCCCTCGGACTACAAGGAGATTAAACCAGTCAGTCCTAAAGGAAATCAACCCTGAATACTCGATGCAAGGACTGATGCCAAAGCGGAAGCTCCAATATTCTGGCCACCTGATGTGAAAAGTTGGCACTATTGGAAAAGACCCTGATGCTGGGAAAGAGTCAAGGCAAGAGGAGAGGGTGCCAGAGGATGAGATGGTTAGATAGCATCACCGACTCAATGGACAAAAATCTGAGAAAAATCTGGGAGATAGTAAAGGCCAAGGAAGCCTGGCATGCTGCAGTCCACGGGGTCACAAAAAGTCAGACACGACTTGGCCACTGAAGAGCAGCAATAACTTGAGGTACTGGAGGTTAGAGCTTCAGTATATGAAGCTGTGGGAGTACAATCTAGCCCATAACACACATGCACCCCCACCCACATACTTTACCTCTAGATTTTCAGTCAAGTCATGACCTGAGATGTCTTAGATGTCTTAGAAATGCGGTAGAAAACTAAAGGCAAAATTGCCTTCCATATATGGAATTGATGAAAGGATAGAAGGGAAGAAACAGACCAGGAGGCCAGACGAAGGGCAGCAGACAATTTAGCATAAGCAAGAAAAAAACACAGACAGACATGCTAGGAACAGTTTAGTTCCCCAGCCCCCACCTCCCAGAAATACTATGATTCCCAACTACACATGAGATAGGCCTTGAGTATATTTTGTTCTGTTTGCTTATGAGTATCAAAGGAATGATAACTCCTGATGGCTGGATGTCTTTCTGTGACACAGTAATGAATGCTATGGCAATTTTTTAGTGAATTACCATCAGATTTGAGGGCTTCCCTGGTAGCTCAGCTGGTAAAGAATCCACCTACAATGCAGGAAACCCAGATCGATTTCTAGGTTGGGAAGATCCACTGGAGAAGGGATAGGCTACCCACTCCAGTATTCTTAGGCTTCCCTGGTGGCTCAGCTGGTAAAGATTCTGCCCACAGTGTGGGAGACCTCAGTTCGATCCCTGGGTTGGGAAGATCCTCTGGAGAAGGGAATAGCTACTACTCCAGTATTCTGACCTGGAGAATTCCATGGACTGCATAGTCCATGGGGTTGCAAAGGGTCAGACACCACTGAGCGACTTACTCTCACCATCAGATTGTAGCCTACTTAAATCAAAGGTCACTCAACACTTGTGATAGAAATGAATGCAGATATTTGACTCTTGATTATATATCTCTTGATTCCCAACCCAGTTTACCATCCTTCACTTTAAAACAAACTAGAAAGGGTGTCACACACTAAAGATGAGAAGAATAATGGGCATCTCCTCTGATCCAAGTCAGCACAGTAATTCGAAATCAAAAAGCGTAGCCGGTGAATCCAACTGACTCACAAAGCTCTTCACTGCAGTCCTAGATAATGGAATTTCAGACAGGAATAACATTATTAAACCTCATTTGTGACCAATATTTTCAGTGAAAAATCACTGACTTCCCCGAACTCTCCTGTTGGTGGGAATGTAAATTGGTACAGCCACTATGGAAACAGTATGACAGTTTCTCAAAAAACTAAAACTAGAACAGCCACAGGACCCAGCAATTTCACTTCTGTGTATTTATCTGAATAAAACAAACACACTAATTCAACAATACACATGCATCCCAATGTTCATTGCAGCATTATTTATAACAGCTAGGATACTGAAGCAGCCTGTGTCCATCAGTAGATGAATGGACAAAGAAGGTGTTATCTCTGTACACNTGAAACACAATTATTTCCAGATTACATATAGAAGAGAAAGCACTAGAATCCTCAGGTCTTCAACACAAAAGGAACCAAATCACACATTCACTGGCTGCTGCAGACACCAGCAAGATGTCTTTTGTGAATACTAATTGATGGATAGCTTCTTAACAATGCAACAAAAGGGATTTGAGGCTTTTAAAATAAGATGTTGCCTTGCAATTCAAACAGTAAATCTGACAGAAAGCAAATAACACTCTCAGCAAATGCAGAAGGCTACAGACTCGCAAGCATAACTGCACTTTTAAGAAGGAAGCTTTCCAGGGCAGCGGCTGCACCTGACAACATTAGCAAAGCAGCAGGAGGGACACCTCCGGTAAACTTCCCTTCACTTCCCCATCTCGGGTCTCATCCAGCCCTGGGGCTCAGCCACTTACTGCGAAAAATCACTGTGGTTTGAAAAGAACAAATGATGCCCCTGTGCTACAAATCTACCTCTTCTAACCCCTCAACCTAATTTCGAAAGAAAAATGATAAGGATGATGATGATAATACCAAAAGGTCTTGCATCAAAACTCAAAATGTACATACCTTTTCTAAATCCAGCAGATTGCAAAGTTCTCCCTCCTTTAAAATAGCAAAGATTCTCAGAGCAACTTTGCAAGCTTGATTAAAAGGCATATCAATTTCCAGGAATGGTTTTTATTTTTCAGTCGCATTTTCCTCTGTGAAAACCTTTATTAGATTTTCAACTCTAAGTGTGTTCTGACTATATAATTTAGCAAAATGCTGCACTTCCATAATCCTATTTTCATCATGCAGTCTGATTGTTTATCATGAACATAAACATAATCCATAGGCTTCAACAAAATGTGTTCAACATTTTTAGGACGACCTTAAAATAAAAGTTGTATAAATTGTCACTGAAAATTACACAACCACATTACCTGTATTTCAAATTGCACTGATTAAGACTTTCATATACCCAACCCATTCAACAGAGATAATTAGATAGCATAGGAAGCTCTAACATTATAAAATCAAAGAATTTAAGTCTCATTGTAAGCTGTAAGTGCCAATCAGGCGCCTGTCTGAAATGTTTGTAGGGCGTGACTGCCACCTACTGGCAGACATTAGAGATTGCGCCATCCGACCAAGAGCCAGGGACTTCATTTTTGCAATCTAACCAAGACAGGATTTTTCCCTAGAGCCAAAATGGATGTACAGTTTCCCTCACTAGATGCTAATATATCTGTAATGAAGTCACACAACAAGTTCCACTTTTGCCATTACATTTTACATGTGTAAGCATTTTACATAATACATACATACACATACATGTGTGTGCTTATGCACTTGTTTTTTCAGTCTATCACCCTTTACAAGAACGTAATCTCAACAACAGCAGCAGTATTTTATTCACTAATGTATTCTACTGGGCCTAGAACAGTGTCCGGCACTTAGTGAATATTCATTGTTTACTATGAATAAATGAGCAAAATACTAATGCTTTAAGACAATACAATGTACCAGCTAATAGCCTAAGTTCTAAAAACAAATGAACATAGCTGAAAATGTGGCTGTCTCTTATATCTTCTGCTGAGCCTCAACTTGCTGATCTATTAAATAAAGATAATAACACCAAGGTAGTTAGAACAACTAAATGGGCAAATAAATGTTTATAAAGTACTTGGCACAGAGCAAGTATATAATAATTAATATTATGACCATTATTAGTAAGTTCTATAGCTCAAATGAGGGTGGCAGCAATTTAATAAAGGCCTTAAGCATTAAGAGTTCTTCCTTCACCATAATCCTTGCTATTAAAATTCAACCTACAAAATTCTCCACTTTCATCAAGTACTAGCTCCAAACCAGTGTCCAGTAAGCTTTCAGATAGTCGTAGATCTTTAGAATTGTTAGAGGAGTTGCAGTGTGATATTTAAGAAATCACTGTTCTGGAAATCTCTAGACGGTACTGAAGCACTTAAATAGTTCAGAACTCTCTGGAGGGTTTTGCAAGTTTTCAATTTTGCAAGTTTTACAAAGTTTTAATTCACATTATAGCTGATATAATACTTTGTTACCTGCCAGGAAACCATTCTGTACTTGCAGGCATGCACCTTCCCATGAAGGCTTCTGTTAGAATGCTAGGCATGCAACAGAACACCCACTGAAATGGACTTAAACCTCAAGGGACTTCATTGTTGTTCGCAACAGGAAGTCCAGGCGCAGCGTTGCTGATGATTTGCAGCTGGACAGTCATTATGACGAACCCATGTCCTTTTCATGCTGTATTCTGCTGTCCAGTATGTTACTTTATCCTGAAGCTGGTTACTCTTGTGGCCTTAGAGTGTTTCCAGGAGAAATCTGGGCCATATGGCATGCTATTCACATTCAGTGGGAAAAAGAATGGTTCCCAGATGCACCCTAGGGAGGGTGAAGGATTTTTCCCATAGAGCCCTGACAAGTCATTTCTCTTGGCTTATTGGTCAAAATACTAAAACATATCCATTCTTGGAACTGGCTGCCTGTAAGATTAATCTGATTGATTTGAAGTCTTAGCTCAGTCATGCTCTGTCTGTGGGGCAGAATGGGGTCAGCTTCCGCTGAGTTCCATGGGCTGCATAGAGGAGGAGAGTAGACCTGCCATCAGGTCCATTAAAAGGAAAAGGGAAAGGGTGGGGGCAGGGCACGCAGCTTCAAGTCCCCACTCTTGTGAGAACACAGAGACACAGTGGTCTGGGCTATGAAAACAATGATCAATATGATGAATTGTTCATCATTTTTTTTTAAAAAATCCTTGAAATTATTTTAAGGGATGCTTTCTGATAGTCCACATACCAAGAACCCAATATGCTTCCGTGGCAAATGTTTCATCTTTAGGTCTACTAGGAAGTAAATGTTCTGTGAACTTTTACTGAACATGATACAGTTCAAGCAAAGAAACACACTTAAAGCTCTGAATACAAGTGTCTATTGCTCCTCTGAGTCTCCATTTCCCCACCTAGTAAATAAAAGATGGACTAGATGAGTTCAGAGGTCTTTCCCAACTTATTCATTCTGTGCAGTTGAATCCTGATCCACTCACTTCACCAAGTGAATATACTTAATAAGTTTGCACACATTTTTATTCCTCCTTTAAGTAAGTATTGACCTCTTATTGTATGAATTCTACTTGGTATGGAACTGCTAAGACAAACACAAGGGTAGGGCAAGTTCCAGCTTTCCAGAACCTTCACTGGGGAGAATAGGCAGATATAGAAGACAGGGCAACAAACAGTAGCAAAGTTAGGCCAGAGTGGAACAGCGGAGGCAGGAAGAGTGAGGCTACGGGAGGAGGTTAGAGTCAAGCCAGGTTTGATTTAAAATATTGATCAGAAGGGGAAAGCAGGAACTGACTTATGTTTATGAAGCTAAGAGCAGACGAGATGGTTATGATGATGGACAACACTGATGACGATGCTTGGTGACGGTGACAGCCCCAGGCTACTGTGACCTACCAAGTGCCACACTTGTAGCAGTATTTTGTATAACGTTCACAGGAACACTAGGAAAGAGGTGTCATAATAAAATACATTTTATCCTCAACTTTTCTTGCCCAAAGTATACCAAAAAGTAGTAAGTCTATGGTTAGAACACGCGTCCCTACAACCTCGAAGGCCACTTGCCTTTGCCTTTATGCACTTCTCTGCCTCTTTGAAACTCAGGAGCTCACATCACCCCCTGTGCCTGCCCGTCCAGCTGTGCGCTTGTGTACGCACAATGGCCAATTCAGAAACACAGGAAGGTCTACGACAAGGCTACATCTTTCACACAAACGAAACAGCTTCACTGATCCCATAGAGAAACCATCCCTCTACAAGAAGATGCAGAGTTTCACGTTTTACATTACCTAATTATTAAATAGAATTATGACAATGAAAACAGTGGCACTGCTCATCAGCCACTGGCATGCTCATGTCCGGACACAGATGAGAAAAAAAAAACAACCAAGGCAGCTTTGAGGCTTTTCTCTTGAAACGGGATTGAGAGGTTCTACTGAAAATTGATGCATTGCCTAGGCTGCCTGCTGCTCTGTAAAGAACCTGCCAACCAGTGCAGCGGAGAAGGCGAGGGCACCCACCCCAGCACTCTCGCCTGGAAAATCCCATGGACGGAGGAGCCCGGAGGGCTGCAGTCCATGGGGTCGCTGAGAGTCAGACACGACTGAGCGACTTCACTTTCACTTTTCACTCATGCACTGGAGAAGGAAATGGCAACCCACTCCAGTATTCTTGCCTGGAGAATCCCAGGGACAGGGAAGCCTGATGGGCTGCCATCTATGGGGTCGCACAGAGTCAAACACGACTGAAGTGACTTAGCAGCAGCAGCAGCACCAATGCAGGAGATTCAAGAGATGCGAGTTTGTTCCCTGGGTCAGGAAGAGTTCCTGGAGGAGGACATGGCAACCCACTCCTGTATTCTTGCCTGGAGAATCCCATGGACAGAGAAGCCTGGTGGGCTACAGTTCATGGGGTCGCAGAGTGGGATACGACTGAGCTTGCACACACACTGAAAAGTGACTCGGTGCCTGCGTTGCCTCCTGCTCTGTGTGTGAGGGTCTCACTTGGTGAGAGACAACAGGGGGGCTGCCTCTCTGACCTCCCACCCCCCAGTCACCGTGTGTCCCTTCCTGTCCCCCACAAAAGAGCACTGCCCCTAGATACCCAACTCAGTGCATATCTGAAGCTCTTCCAATAGCTCCTGCAGCCCAGGCATATGCTGGGCAGGGTCACCCCACAGTCTGACGATGACATGCAGGACGCAGACATACTCCATCGCTAGCCATCGTTGTTCAGATGGAAATGAAGTTCCCCCACCCTGCTCTAGTCCCCACACACACTCCCCAGGAAACGGTGGACGCCGAACTTCCTTCACCAGCCACCGTCCTCTCCCGACAGTCATGGAAAATGCCTTTTGATCTGTGACCTACTTTTAAAAACTGACATCTGGCTGTTAGGGTGGTAATTAGACATCATTTAAAAGATATTTCTGTCTTGTTAACTGGATGACTCTGTGATCAAATTGTGGGCTAATTTAAAGGAATTCAGGCATATTGATTGTATAATCCATACCGTGTGTAATTAATAACTACCTACTAAAAGCTCTATATGAGAAATTATAAGGATTCACAATAGATAAAACGTCAAGCCCTGAATAGTACCTTCTCCTCAATCCCTTTTATTAACTACATACAAGCAAAAGCGTTCCAAGGAAATGAAGTCGAGACTCAATGCCAGAATGTACTGACACTTTTGCTCAACTTATAGCCCTGATGGCCGAAGACTAGTGTCACTTGGGACTGTCCTCGCCCCAGGAGCCGGAAGTGCCATCTCCCTGGGACTGCACATCTTTGTGGGGTGCCCTGACTGCTGGCTCCATACAGATAGCTACACTCATTACTTCTGAGTTATAAATGGAGCTCATCTGCAGCCATGGAGATGCAAGGGCTTAGGCTGATCCATCTCACAATGAGCTGATGCCAGCAAGTTGATGTAGGCTGTTTCTACGTATGCCTCAACAATGACAAAATTATACTGGTTGTGGTAACTGATCAAGATGAATTCTCTGTATGCTTGAATCCTATCCTGCAAATTTATAGCAACATCAGGTCTCCAAGAAATATGCACACATACACACAGACATTATTATTAACTAAGACTTCTACTCCAAACTCTGTCTCCCATGCTGTGACCTGGGCTAGACCTTCTGAGAGCCAGAAAATCTTGAGCTGTACACAGGCAAGCACGTTGCTCAGTGGCTCCCTTATCCAGGCCCTCTCTGCTGCTGTCCCACCTTCAAAGAGCCTGAACCGGAGCCCAGAGGAGTCAAGACAGCAGAGCTCATAAAAGAAGAGACGCAGAAACGCAGAGGGAAGGGCCTGCCAGCTCCATGTGTACATCAGAGTAAATGTGACCTTGTTTAGTCTTTATACACAGACTGGTTGGGCACCTGCATCAATTTATCATCCTTTTGCTACATCCACTAATGCACCACTTTGGTGGGACGGTGACATCATACAGCTTGTATTTGTTGAGCTCAGCATTCTGCTAAGTGCTTTACACGCGCTGTTT
>SJYW01048896.1:0-20057 GCA_006410735.1 Raphicerus campestris | reverse complement strand
CTAGTTTGTTTGATCTCCTTGCTGTCCAAGGGACCGTCAGGAGTCTTTTCCAGGACCACAGTTTGAAAGGATAAAATCTTCAGTGCGCAGCCTTCTTTATGGTCCAACTCACATCTGTACATGACTACTGGAAAAAAATAATTTTGACTAGATGGACCTTTGTCGGCAAAGTAATGTCTCTGCTTTTTAATATGCTGTCTGAGTTTGTCATAGCTTTTCTTCCAAAGAGCAAGTGTCTTTTAATTTCATGGCTGTAGCCACCATCTGCAGTGATTTTGGAGCCCAAGAAAATAAAGTCTGTCATTGTTTCCACTTTTTTCCCATCTATTTGCTGTGAAATGATGGGACCAGATGCCATGATCTTAGTTTTATAATGTTGAGCTATAAGCCAGCTTTTTNTGTAGCCACCATCTGCAGTGATTTTGGAGCCCAAGAAAATAAAGTCTGTCATTGTTTCCACTTTTTTCCCATCTATTTGCTGTGAAATGATGGGACCAGATGCCATGATCTTAGTTTTATAATGTTGAGCTATAAGCCAGCTTTTTCATTCTCTTCTTTCACTGTCATCTAGAGACTCTTTAGTTCTTCTTCACTTTGTTTGATACTTACTACAAAAAGAATTCTAATATAAGATCTGCTCAGGACCTGAGGATCACGACTTATAGAAGGGTTGTCCAGCCAAAAAAGTGGTCAAGAAAAGAAACTTCTGAGGAAATAATGGAATAGCTGAAGTTGTACTGGTAAAAGGAAAATGTTTAAATTCAAAGTAAGTTAGATGAAAATGGAAGCTTTTTTTAAAGTGCTTTACCTTAAAAATCACAAGACTTTTTTCATTAATATGATAGTGATCTTGACTAGAAATATTTGCTAGCATCTCAGCAAAACTTTAGAGAAAGGAAAGAGATTTTTGCAGTTTTAACAATTGCAGGAGGCAGAACTGCATATAGGTCAGAAATCTGGCCCTGGAGCCAAACTGTCTAGGTATAGATCCTGCATCTGCTACTTTCTGGTCTATGACTTCATGCAAGTTACTTNATTTTTGCAGTTTTAACAATTGCAGGAGGCAGAACTGCATATAGGTCAGAAATCTGGCCCTGGAGCCAAACTGTCTAGGTATAGATCCTGCATCTGCTACTTTCTGGTCTATGACTTCATGTAAGTTACTTAACCTCTCTGTGCTTCACCTTTCTCATCATCTGGAAAATAAAGATAATACTAGTTCCTACCTCAAAGATGTTATTGTGTGTATCTTTACAAAATATAGGAACAGCATTTGGTGTATATGTACTATGTAAGGGTTTGCTAGTATTAGTTTGCAATTATCATCAGGTGGCACTAGTGGTTAAGAATCTGCCTGCCAATCAGGAGACATGGGTTCCATCCCTGGGTCAGGAAGATTCCCTGGAGAAGGGAATAGCAACCCACTTCAGTATTCTTGCCTGAGATATCCCATGGACAGAGGAGCCTCGTGGGCTGCAGTCCATAGGGTTACGAAGAGTTGGACACACTGAGTGTCAGCACAAATGACCATCCAAACCTGCTGCTGCTGCTAAGTTGCTTCAGTCATGTCCGACTCTGTGCAACCCCATAGACAGCAGCCCACTAGGCTCCCCCGTCCCTTGGATTCTCCAGGCAAGACCACTGGAGTGGGTTGACATTTCATTCTCCAATGCATGAAAGCAGAAAGCGAAAGTGAAGTCGCTCAGTCATGCCCAACTCTTTGCGACCCCATGGACTGCAGCCTACCAGGCTCCTCTGTCCATGGGATTTTCTAGGCAAGAGTACTGGAGTGGGTTTCCCTTGCCTTCTCCACATCCAAACCTATGCACATGGTAAAAAAAAAAAAAAAGTCACTTAAACACAGGTGCTTCTATGACTACATAGTCACTAAAGTGGCTAAATTAAGAAGGTCTGTCATACTAAATGTTGGCAAAGATCTCTCATACATTACTGATGGGAGTGTAAAATGGTGTGGCCCTTTTGGGAAATTGGGCTTCCCTGGTGGCTCAGACGGTAAAGAATCCACCTGCAATGCAGGAGACCTGGGTTCGATCTCTGGGTTTGGAAGATCCCCTGGAGGAGAGCATGGTAACACAGTGCAGTATTCTTGCCTGGAGAATCCCCATGGACAGAGGAGCTTGGCGGGGTACAGTCCATGGGTTCACAGATAATCGGACACGACTGAGCGATTGACACTTAACACTTGGGGAAATTGACAGTTTCTTAAAAAATTAAACATGCATCCATCCCATGATCTGTTAGTGCCACTTGTAAGTATTTAATCAAGAGAAATAAAAATTTATATACATACTCACATACAAACACACACACACATACACACACACACACACACACAACTTGTAAATGAATGTTCATAGCCTATTTATTTATAATACCTCCAAACTAGAAATAGCTCACGTTTCCATTAATAGGAGAGTAAATAAACTGTTTTATATGTATGCAATAGAACACCTACTCAGCAATAAAAAATGAATTAACTGCAAATATATCCAACACCATGAGTGAATTTCAAAAACATTTTGCTCAGTGAAGGAACATTCATCAAAGAATACATAGTTTCTAATTCAATTCATATGATATCCTAGAACAGGAATAGCTAATCTATAGTAATAGAAATCTGAACAGTGGTTGCCTCTGAGAGATGGGGAAAGATTGGGCAGAGGCAATTGGGAGAATATTCTGCAAAGTTCTTTATCTCGGTAGGGGTGTGGACAATATAAGTGTATACATTTGTCAAACTTGATCAAGTTGTAATACCTAGAGGATGTATATTTTGCTACTTACAGCTCTGTTTTAAAATGAAACAAAAAACGATAGCAGATGCTGCACAGGTCTTGGAAGGTAAATGTACAAGATGAGCATCTTTTCATCCTGGGTAGCAAGAAAACTATCAAAAATGATGAGTCATGTCTGAAGGATACAGGAGTTGATTTGAAGAGGAATTGTCTCCCAGTGGCCAATTCAGGACAGTTTGAACATCAACAAAGACAACAACTTAAGTTTTATTATAGCACATATAATACATCTAAATACATATGTTTATGAATACTCAAATAAAAAACCAGTTTGGCCACCATTAGAAGTGCCAACTTACTATTTTGACAACTGGTAAATAAAGGTGAAGAATTGAGCATCTGCTATCCCTGCTTTATGAAATGTACCACTTGGTAACCCATTTGTGGATGAGAGGAAATTTCACACTTGAGAAATAGTTCAAAGTAAAGGTGATAGAATTTGAAAGTCATCATACTGAAAACCTTAGTCAATTAAATGATCTGTCTATTGAGCTAACATCACAAAAAGAGATAGCCCAAATGAGAAAACACAGATTGGTGACCAGTGAAACCGTCTTGACAAAAAGAGACCTGACTGGTATCTAACCAAGCCTTCAGGCTCAACCAACCTATAGGCAATACAGTGAACAAAAGACCATATGTTAAATGACACCAGAGAGATGTAACCAACAGAACTCAGATGGTGGGAGAACTGGCAGAATATAAACAGCCCAGTTTCTTCAACAAATAAATTATAATGAGAGCGAGACAGAAGAGACAAAAAAGAGGGAAAGATGAATGGGAGAGAAACTTCTAGATTAACAGAGACCTAAGGAAATAACAAAATGCATATGTAAACATTTTTGGATCTTGATTTAAACAAACTTGGAAAAAAGTGCCTTCATAAAATAAGTGGAAATTTGAACACTAACTGGATATGATTATTAGTTAATATTGGGCATTTGGGGGTAATTAAAGTTTTACATTTTAAAAAAATATCCTTAGCTTTTATATTGGAATATTTACAGATAAAATTTTTTGACCATCTTAGATTTGCTCCAGAGTAATACATACAAAAGGTCAGAAAATGGATAAGAATATTAATGAAACAAGATTAGCCATGTGTTACAACTGTTAAAACTGGTTGATGGATACATGGAGGTTCATTATACCCATCTGTCACTTTTTGTAAGGACTTGAAATTTTCCACCATAAAAAGTTCTGTTTCAATTTCAAAGGAACACAAAACGGGAGAAAAGAGGGGAAAACAAAACAAAAACCCAGACTCTGTAGAAATCCAGGAAGGAAATCTAACAGCAATCCTGAATGTTAACCCCTGGACTTGTTTCTCCCTGTCTGCAAGAGCTGAATGAGAAGGCTGTGTTTAAGAGCTCTGGGTTTGAATCCTGTACACCCAGTTGTGAGGACTTCTCTTACCAGATCTTCTGAGCCTCTGTCTCTCAGCTGTAAAATGGACAAGTACCCACTTTCCTAGGGTCGTCGTCAGGATAAAAGAAGAATCTGTGTAAAGCTCGGGGCACAATACTTGGCACCAGTCGGCACTGAATAAATGCGGGCTGTTGACTATGAGTTTACTGCATGGAACATTTAAACTCAGAAAATAAACCAATGAATATATGCACTTTTCAATGAATGCTGGAGCATTTTTGACGGTCTTTTTCTGTTTGTTTTTCCAAATATGGGAGTGAGATTAGATTTTACAGTGTCCATCGCCTGAAAAATGGCAAGTGCCTTATGGTAAAACCAAGTCAAAAGTTACGGGGCTCTCGTCTTGTGAAACAGATAGAAAAGGAATCCCCCATAGGACCTGCCTTTCTCCCTTACTTTTTCACCTCTGTTTTTCTATTTTTGGTTAAGAAAGCAAGAGAAGCCGCTGAGAACAAGAAACTTCCCTCTTTTGCTGCCTGGTGGGGAATGTGAGTAATGGACTTTTCCATCGGGGTTGTTTTTCCTGGACATGGTGTGCCCCCTCCAACTGCTGGAACACGTGATCCTGAGGGAGACCTTAAATAAACTTCAAATGTTCCTTATCAGTCAGCAGTGCTGTCCCAGTTCTAGTAAATTATGAATTTGTTTTCTGCATTTGCTGCTTTTCCTTTTTGAACAGAAGTCCTATTCATTCACAGTGTAAGCTGAGTGATTTCCATATTCCCCACAGAAGGCAGAAGTGCTTCTGAACTCAGCCCCCAAATATGCACATGGCTGGCTCCTTTCTTTTTTGGCCACAACTGGGGATTGAACCCAGGCCACAGGAGTGAATAGCAGCAGATCCTAACCACTAGACCACCAGGGAACTCCCTTGGCTGACTCTTTTTTTTTTTCTTATAAATGTTTTGTTTACTGGGGTGGGGAATGGGAAGAGCTCATACAAGAGGATGTGAAGAGATGTCTACCTTCCTTCCCTTGTAGCCCAACCCCATTTAGCCAGACCCTAACATATTGCACTGAAAATAAATTTCATACACAGTAACACACAGTAACTTAAAGATCAAGGCAGCTTAACTGGGCTGTTTTCAGGCTTCCTGTGTAGCTCAGTCGGTAAAGCATCTGCCTGCAATGTGGGAGATATGGGTTCAATTCCTGGGTCGGGAAGATCCCCTGGAGAAGGAAATGGCATCCCACTCCAGTATTCTTGCCTTGAGAATCCCATGGACAGACGAGCCTGGCTGGCTGCAGTTCTTGAGATCTCAAGAGGTGGACATGACTTAGTGCTGTCTCTTTCAGTTGAAAGAACTGTTCATTTGACTTGGAAAGATACTTGTTCAAGAAAGTTTCTGCTTAAGTTTTTTCTTATATACCTCAGGTGTTTTTTTTGCGGGGAGGCAGAAGAAGGTGGTCTTTGCTGCCGTGCAGGCTATTCTCCAGTTGCGGCAAGCGGCGGCTACTTACCAGTTGCAGTGCCCGGGCTTTTCACTGGGATGGCCTCTCTTTTTGCAGAGCTCGGGCTCTAGAGCCTGCCAGCTTCCGTAATTGTGGCACACGGGCTTAGTTGCTGTTCGGATTGTGGAATCTTCCTGGATCAGTGATCGAACACAGTGTCTCCTGCATTAGCAAGCAGATTCTTTGCCACTGAGCCACCAGAGAAGCCCGTCCCCTGGAGGGCTCCTTCCTCATCTTCCATCTCTCCATGACTCTTCATTGCATCCTCCTGCTTTAGTTTCTTCGTAAGTCTTAACCCTCACCTGAAATTAACCTTATTTATTATTTTGTAAATTTCTTGCCCCACTCTAGACATCTCCCCCGTCATCACTGTGTCCTCACCACCTAGCCCAATACCCAGCAAAACTAGCTACCTAATTGGTAGGAGCCAGTGCAGACAGAAAAATGTGAGCCCCAGTGTTCAAAATGTATTAAAAATTACAAGACCGCAGAACATTAAGCCAAATGTGGTG
Source organism: Raphicerus campestris (assembly GCA_006410735.1). Taxonomy (NCBI): domain Eukaryota; kingdom Metazoa; phylum Chordata; class Mammalia; order Artiodactyla; family Bovidae; genus Raphicerus; species Raphicerus campestris. The sequence goes on along the minus strand of SJYW01048896.1, from coordinate 13,849 downwards.
CCCTTTTTTGCAGGTATTAGAACCATTATTAGTAAGCTACCGCCCCTACCCCGGCCAAAACAGCTATTGGGATGAATGCAAATCTAAGGAAAACTATCAGAAACCTAAGGGACAGTGGCATCCAGATTGATAAATGATGGAAAACAAGACCTAGCCTGTGTGTGAAGAGGATGCATGAATCGTCAGCTGCAGGGTTGCTTGTGAGGTGAGAAATGAGATGGTCGTGCGGCTCACCTTGAGAAACACTGAGTCTGGGCTATAAATCCCCCGAGGGTCAGGACCGTAGTGTTTTCATCTTGGATTTCCCTGGCAGGGCTTCTGCACATACATAGTGGTCCGTGAATATTTGATAGGAACTGGATCAGTTCTCAAGGCAGAATTAGAGAAGGTTGAGGAGTTATGAAGGAAATATTCTTCTCTTTAATGCAAACCTGACCATATTCAGGAGGAGATGAGCTGGTCTGAAATTCAGTTTGTCCTTTTAGTTTATGATGAGTGGCTCAGAGCTGTGCTTGGCCATCAGAGTTTTAGAAAACTGCAGCGCTTCGCCTGTGTTGGGATTTTTGGTGTGTCTGGCATTCATTTGGTGTATGATGCGTTCTGTGATGAAAGTAATGGTTTTGTGAAAGTACAGAGCTTCTGGTAAGGATTCTTAAGACTGTATTCTTTAAAAATCGGGTCTACACTTTGACATTTTTTTCCGCTAAAATGATGGGCCTATTTCCCTTGTCCCACTTCTAGAGATAGTGAAAGCCCCACAAAGTCACCAGTACTCTTGTCCAAGCTCACCAGTTAGTGATCATCCAATTATGTAACAGTTTGCATTTTATAGGCATAATTTCACTTATGCCTATATTTCATTTGGACTTACTCTGAGGGTATAATTTCATTTTCTTTTCTAAAATTTATTTCACTGAAGTGTAGTTGATTTACAACCTTGTGTTAATTTCTGTTTTGTTGTTGTTGTTGTTGTTGTTGTTTTTCTTTTCATTTTCAGTGGGACTCAGCAGAGCTCCCTGAGTCTGCATTTGGATCCCACATTGAGCCCTGGCCCAGGGCTGACTGTCAGAGAGGAGCCATGCGGAAGAGCAGTGGTTTCAGGTTGGGTGTAGAGTGAGAGTTGCCACTATTGCGGTGTGCACCTTTCTATGCAAATTCTAAAGGACAGAGTCCTGTCTAACGCACAGACCACAGAGCTCCTATCTGATACCAGTGCTACAACAACTATCCTTTCCCCAAGACGGAATCCCTGGTACCTCAGCCTCCCAGTGTCTTTGCTCCTGGGCCCCCCCTCACCCAGCTCTCCAGTTCTGTGTTGATAATCACTCATTTTATTAAACAGTATTGGTCAGCTGACAAAGGGTATTTGATTCCAGCTGTCCTGTCTCTTGTGAACTACTGTATTAGATAGAAACTTTTTGTTTGCAAACCAATTTAAAAAATTTTAAATTCGCTTAAGTGAAAGTAGAAATTATAGTGATTCAGACAGTCTTTGGATTCTGTTTATCTCCAGCTCTTCTCTCTGGTCTGAAGTACTCTGGTACTCCAGATCTCATCCCAGCAGCTTTGTAACTCCAGAACAAAGACAGACACACTTCTTCCCTGTTCCCTTTAACTGGGAATATAGGAGACTGGTATTTTTATTGCCATTCTTGAATCTGGGCTTCCCTGATGACTCAGTGATAAAGAATCCATCTGCCAGTATAAAATAAGTAGGTTCGATCACTGGATCAGGAAGATCCCTTGAAGAAGGAAATAGCAACCCATTCCTGTATTCTTGCCTGAGAAATCCTATGAATAGAGGAACCTGGCAGACTACAGTCCATGGGGTCACAAAAAAGAGTTGGACATGACTCAGTAACTAAACAATTCCTGAATCACATGTTTATTATCCTTTGATATAGGGACGTGAGGTTTCACCCTAACCATTTGGATGGTGCCCTCATGGAAAAGCAGGGATCGTAATTAGAAAAGGTGAAACAGAGTTAAGATGGTTGAAAACAGCACACTTAAGCTGTGATCGTATCCTGGTTTTAATCTTCATGTGTGCTCCCACGGCCGTAACCTGACCTTGACCTAACCCTGTATTTGGTCTGTCACTTTACCTGGTCCTTCAGGTCGGCTTTAGCCTCCTGGATTTAGCCCATTCTATTGTCTTGCTCATGAAACTATTTATCAAAATTCTGATTGTCCTTCAATAGTGAAAAATTCTTTCCTTATCTTTGGAAATATCACACTAGCTCTCTCAGTAGACTTTCCAACTCAGGGAGAAAAGTCACCATTTATTGAGCTTTTGCTGCTGTATGTCCCCAAATAGAAGGTTCCCCCAAATATAAAGTCACTCCCCATGTTCCCACTAAGAAGATTCAAGACAAGTGTTTTACACACCTTGGTGTATATATGCGAGTGCTCAGTCATGTCTGACCCTTTGTGACCCCATGGACTGTAGCCCACCAGGCTCCTCTGTCCATGGGATTCTCCAGGCAAGAATACTGGAGTACATTGCCATTGCCTACTCCAGGGGATCTTCCCAACCCAGGGATCAAACTCATGTCTCCTGTACTGGCAAGCAAATTCTTTATTACTGAGCCACTTGGAAAGTGTCTCACCCTACTTGGTGATATAAAAATTTAGGAACGTAGATGAAATAGTCCAGTATCTTCTTCTAATACTTAAGATTATTTGTCCTGTGGATTAAGAATTTGGGTGATTGCTGTCTTGCTCTTTTCCTCTTTATGAAGTAAATTTTTTCAGTCTCTCCACATGCATCTGTGTGCTGTGTGTTGGCCCTGAAATGGAAGCCCCTGACTGAATCATCCTTCTAGCTTACCCAAGCACAGCATCTTTGCTTCTGCCCAAGTCACTTGAGCTAGAGAACCTCTTCTTTATTTTTTTTTATATTGAAGTATAGTTGATTTACAGTATTATGTTAGTTTCTGGTGTACAGCAAAGGTATTCAGTTACACATATATTTTTTATATTCTTTTCCATTATGATTTATTACAGGATATTAAATATAGTTCTCTGCATTATACAATAGGACCTTGGGTTGCCTATCCATTCTGTATATAATAGTTTGCTTCTGCTAATCCCAAACTCCTAATCCTTCTTTTCCAATTCTCCCTCCTTGGCAACCACAAGGCTGTTTCTGTTTCATAGATAAATTCATTTGTGTCTTAAGTAGTTAGACATGTAAGTGATATCATATGATACTTACTCGTCTCTATCTCTCTCTGACTTATTTTGGTCAGTGTGATCATCTCTAGATCCACCCATGGAGCTGCAGGTGGTATTATTCATTCTCTTGTATAGCTGAGTCATAGTCCATTTCATATAACATCTTTATCCATTCATCCATCGATGAACATTTAGGTTGTTTCCATGTCTTCAGTTCTGCTCAGTTCAGTCGCTCAGTCGTGTCTGACTCTTTGCGACCCCATGGACCGCAGCATGCCAGGCCTCCCTGTCCATCCCCAACTCCCAGAGTTTACTCACTCATGTCCATTGAGTCGGTGATGCCATCCAGCCATCTCATCCTCTGTCATCCCCTTTTCCTTGTGCCTTCAGTCTCTCCCAGCATCAGGGTCTTTTCCAATGAGTCAGTTCTTTGCATCAGGTGCCCAAAGTATTGGAGTTTCAGCTTCAGCATCAGTCCTTCCAATGAATATTCAGGACTGATTTCCTTTAGGATGGACTGGTTGGATCTCCTTGCAGTCCAGGGGACTCTTAAGAGTCTTCTCCAACGCCACAGTTCAAAAGCATCAATTCTTCGGCTCCCAGCTTTCTTTATAGCCCAGTGCTCACATCCATACATGACTACTGGAAAAACCATAGCTTTGACTAGACAGATCTTTGTTGGCAAAGTAATATCTCCGCTTTTTAATAATATGTTTATGTTGGTCATAACTTTCCTTCCAAGGAGCAAGCGTCTTTTAATTTCATGGCTACAGTCACCATCTGCAGTGATTTTGGAGCCCCCAAAAATAAAATCTGTCACTGTTTCCACTGTTTCCCCATCTATTTACCATGAAGTGATGGGACCAGATGCCATGATCTTAGTTTTCTGAATGTTGAGTTTTAAGCTGACTTTTTCACTTTGCTCTTTCACTTTCATCAAGAAGCTCTTTAGTTCTTCCATGTCTTGGCTATTGTAAATAGTACAGCACTTTTTCAGTCTCTGTGTATATTACTTCACTGGGAGTACTATTGCATGAGTTTCTTTTCCTCCTTTTTCATTCATCCTAGAATTGTATATGCATGGTCTTCCAGCATAACCACCACTGCATGGCCAAGTAGTGTTAAGTAACTTGGTTACTCTAGCATTCAGCCCTTCCGATTGTAAGGTCACATGCCTATAATTATTATCGAATTGGTAGTAACTCCTTTGCTACCGATTTCACCAAATGATCTTTATAAGCATCCAAACTTGATACTGAATTAGGTTGTTTCAAGGTATTGTGACTCCCCCCAGCAATACACTGTAGTTCAAAGGAATTGGAGTCTATGAATTGTCTCTCATTTCTGAGGGACAGGGATTTTGATAGGAGAGAGGGCACCTTTCCTTTTATTTAAATACATGGTGTATGTCTATCTGCCAGTCAAATTCCTTGTGTTTTGTATGTCCAATCTCATTTAATTCCTCCAACACCCTTAATGAGACAGGGCTTTTTATCGCCATTTTACTAAGAAGGAAACAGATTCTCAGAGAGGTCAAATAACTTACGCAAGGACATATGGCTACAAAATCCAGGCTCATCTGGCTCTAGAATACATGTTTTCTTAGCTACACCACACACTAGCACAAGAGTGCAGATGATTGTTTTTCCAGTGGGAAAAACAGGGTACCACATCACAGCCTCTTACTTAGCCATTCTAAAATTTAAAAGTTGGTTGTTGTTTTTTTTTTTTTTACTGAATTTTATATCTTTTTCTCTCTNCACACACTAGCACAGGAGTGCAGATGATTGTTTTTCCAGTGGGAAAAACAGGGTACCACATCACAGCCTCTTGCTTAGTCATTCTAAAATTTAAAAGTTGGTTGTTGTTGTTTTTTTTTTACTGGATTTTATATATTTTTCTCTCTACTTGACTTTGAAGTATAATGGATTTTGATTATTCCCTATCCATTGAGTTCATTAATAATGATTTTAAAGTGCATATGATGAAATAAATCCTTTTTCAAGACCAAGGTCATTCTCCCAAGATTTTCTGTTTGTGACTAACATCACAGATGCCAATTCTAATGTTATCCCGTGGACTTTGGAGTTTCCTTTTGAGTGTAAACGCGAACGGTGTAGAATGGCTGCGAATAGCACAGCTGAGCTCAGTGTTATTTCTGTTTGTGTTCATTAAATTCCCTGCCTGTTCAAAATGTGTACAGACTGAAGAGCCAAAACTGAAGTTTGGATTCTTAGATGGCATAGCCAATCTCTGAATAATTATCCAATGCAGGTGATGCATGGCCAATAAACATTTCATCTTGTATTTTACACGTGTTATGAAGAAAGGCTTTAGGTGGCAAAAAAAAAAAAAAGCAGAAGTTTTGGGTTGTTGGTTTTATTTTTCCTCCCATTGCTCTCCTGACTCATGTTGAAAGGCTTTTGTTTCTAATCAAAGCAACAAACGGTAAGGTCATTTCCTTGCGATTATATGGCAGCGGAAGGCGTCGGGGTTTTTAGGTCCCTACTTCCACCAGCTTGTATTTGGAGAAAACACACACACGAGTGCTTAATACATGTGTCCTTTGTCCTGCCCGTTCTCTCCAGTCCCTTTAAATGAGCCGAGATCATGGTTCGGAGGTAAGAATAATTTCTCTTCTAATGTTTTGACTGCAGACAGTGTAATGGTGCTTCTGGAGCTCTTTCTGGCATTTCTTAGAGAATCGAGGGCAGATTTTAATATTTTAGGGGGGTGAGTTAACTTAAGTACTAATATTTCAGAACCTGACTTTCAGAAAAGGAAACTCCAAGAAATGTTTGTCTTCAGTCTTTTCAAAGAGTTTTTCCTTACCCCAAAGACCTGGATCTGCTCCGGTGTGATAGCACTGTGAAGATCATCCTTAACACTCATCTTTTGGAGGGTTTTCCTGTCATTGTGTTGAATGTTATCTCTGCGCCCTTAAAGGTCCTAAAAGGCTGATTTCTTGTTTTCAATTTCAGAACTTTGGTAATTGTTGAAGTATATAATTCCACCTCACTGAACCCCACAACCCCACCCCCAAACCATTCTCTTTCTTTTTTTTTTTTTTTCATTGTAAAGAGCTGAGCTGTTATACGGATTGGAAAGGACAGAGCAAGGGCAAGAATGGTGTCAGTAAGCAGCATGGAAATGCTTTGAGATATGCTGTTGTTAATCATCTCCTCAACACAGTGTGTTGGGAGCCATCTCTATTTCTGTGAGCATTTGGCAGGAAAGATCCTGTGGGGGACTAGAACTCATTAGTAGCTTTTCTAAAAGAACCTTTTATCATACATCCCTGTCTTGCCTCAAAACAGAAGCAGGAAAATGGAATTCCATCCCTCAGTCTAGTTTATGAAGACTTCATGAAATCAGAATTAAGCAGTTCAAGGTAGAGACCTCAGCAATGCCATTTTCGGGGATGGCTATCAATTAATTCATAAAACCTTTATGATTTGTCAAAGGAAGTCCTACATCCTAATTAAAGGGAAGGCTTTTTTTTTCTTTCCGCCTGTGGATTGTGGCTATGGTAAGCTCATCAAATCCAATTCTGTGCATCCATTTTTTTTTTCCCCTCATGGGTAGAAGTTGGAAGTGGAGGAGGGGAGGAAAATCTGGGTAGACTTCAGAAAACAAAGGAAATTGTCTCATCCAGGAGGCTGCAAAGCTCTTGGGAATAAGAGGAAGTCTGTGGAGGAAGTGGGTAGGATTGGGTAGAGAGAGAAACGTCAAGGAAATAAATATATCACAATAGCGGCTGGGATCCTACCCCCTCATCATAATCCAGCCTTAGAAATCAATCAGCTGTCTTCTAAATCAGTCCTATCTAAAATTATTTAATGATCTGAAGGAGTAGAAAGGAATGTAGTCATATCCAAAATGCAGTCCTATTGCCTGGATTCTATTATGATGACATAGACTCATGTGAGATGATCCTGCTATTAAGAATCAGGACATAAAACCTGCCTAGAAGTAAGACCATCTTGTCTTGCAGCCCTTTCAGGAATCAGGAACTACATCTCTTAGCAGAGAAACTAAAATATTCCCAGAAACACCAAATTCCACTCCAGGGCACATTCTCTGTGTTCCAGTGCACCATTTATTTGGTCATTCATTTGGAGTACACAGAAAACCGTGTACTGATGACTATTGGAATGGGGGTTATTATGGTCAAGGACCCCACCCCCAGCACACCCTTGCTGTGGAGAAAGGGCTCAATAACAGTGGGAAGGGTGGGAGATGGGCGGTGGACACATACCGCTAGTTGAGTAGGATTGTTAAATGTTATTTACACTGTGGACTATTTGAGCTGGGAGAAACCTTGTAAGTCACTCTGTCCAGTCCCCTCATGCTCTTACTGAGTAGCTGGAAATCCAGAGTAGTGGAGGAATGCTCCTAAGATCTCCTGTTGCATTAGGAGCAGGACACAGTCCCAGAGGCCCTCTCTCCAGAGCCCTGGTTTTATACTGTGCCCACCACAATGCTATTTCTAGGACCAGCTGGTTGCTTTGTCTGACTTTCAGTATCTCTGCATTTCATGCAGCATGAGTTTCTTCTCATGCACTCGTGTCTCTCCTGGAATAGAGAGGTGGGAGCTGCATCCCAAGTGAGACTCTGCTTCTTATTATGGGCTGCTTCCAACTGCTGGCAGAAACTAGTGAGCAGGTACATGAAGGACCCCAAGAAAAGAAGCAGCAGTCTTGTCACTAGTCATAACAAGCTGCAGTACTAGATAAAAACGTACTAAAAGACTTTCTCTTTGCTTTGAAAATATTGACCGAGCCTGAATATATTAGTTAGCTCTTAGTAGATGTGTGTCGCAAGATCATAATTCAAGAATGCACATTTGTTTTTCCCCGATCTGGATTCCATGAAGCTCCAGTTGAGACTTCCTCTTGCTTAATGTTGGAAAACTATGAAAATTTTTAAATGTAAAACTTTTTCTACACTGGAAAGATAAAGCTGAGTACAGGTAAAGTATACAGTAATATATGTTAGTGTAATCCGACAATGTTAGTCAAACACTTTATCATTCCAATAAAAGCAGCAAGAGCGAAGGATGATGTTGGGCTTATTCTCTGTTTATTTTAGATGCCTTTTTTTTTTTTCCTTAAAACAAGCCTTTTTAGGTGGTGCTGTAAAGTATATGTTCACTTCTGTCCTGTCTTGGTTTATTTCCTCTTTTGGTTTTCTTCTATCCTTGCAAGTTAGAATGAACAAGTCAGCAGAGTTTATACTTGTTGTTTCAAGATTTTACTGTATTCCACCCTCTCTGTTAGACATGTTTTATATTCAGGTTTTTCAGTCAGGAATGAGATTAGTCCAGAAGCTGACCTTCCACAGTAGGAAATCTTTATCTAAAGAGCACTGTGAGAGAGGACTGGATTTAGGTCTAGGTCTGCCTCTGACTGATGCGCTCTGAGGTCTTGGTGACCTGACTTTTTCCCATCCAGTCCAGCCCTCTGAACCCACATTCATGGGTGAAGGCATTAGTCTAGTGCCAAGACCTCTTTTCAGCTTCGACATGCTCTAACTTTAATTATATGAAATAATTACAGAATTTTTTTTTGCTATTTATTTATTTGGCTGTATCGTGTCTTAGCTGAAACCTGAGGGATTTTCAGTCTTCGTTATGACACGCAAGATCTTTAGCGGCATTTAAACTCTTAGCTGTGTCATGTGGGACCTACTTCCCTAACCAGGGATCAAACCCTGGCTCCCTGCATTGGGAATGTGGAGTCTTAGCCACTGAATCACCAGGGAAGTCCCCTAGATTCCTTACAGACCAGTTACATATGTCTCTCCCTTTCTGCTGGCCACCATCTCCCTCTCCTCTTTCCTCTCTTCCTTTTCTTTTCCTTTTTCTCTCCCTTCTTCCTTCCTTTCCACTGATATTTTCCTTTTCATAAAAAGAGATGCTGAGCACGGACTATGACTCAGAAGCCTGTTGATCCAGGGGCAGTCCATGAGTAGGACAGCAGAATTGAAAATGGAAAAGTTTCCTAGGCTGCAGACTGAAATCATAAGTAGAGGTGTTATCTAGGAAGAAATCTGGACCTTGTGGGTCATGGATACATCTCTTGTGTTGAAATTTGACACTGCTCCTTAGAGTCCAAATTCCTTAGAAGTCAACACCTATTTTCTGGGGGTGTCCTGCACCAACAGCCTGCCAGACTCAGGCTTACAAAGGTGAATGAGATGCAGTGACTATGTGAAGACCTGACTAGTGGAGGGAGCGCAAATTGGAATTCATCAAGGACTCTTGGTAAGTCTTCCAAGCTTGCCTTTTAGTTCATTTACTTCTCACTCCTGGGGAGTAGAAAAGCTGTTGATATAACATGGCTGTGAGTAGTAGAATTTAATTATTATGATTTTGAGGTCAAAAGATTGAACCCACAGGTGTTTTTAGGTAGAAATTGAAACATGTCAATTACAGCAAACAGTGACACCCTAAAGCATTCAGGAGTCCACTGGTAAAGGTTCTGTTTTTGATAGGGTGTATCCACATGAAACAGGAACAGGAAGCGGCAGGAGTCACAGCACATGAATCCTGCATGGCCACTTACGAACCGAGTAACCTTTCTGGTGTCATGCCAGACATAATTACAGGTCTCTTACTAGGTTGTTGAGAGGATTAGAGCTGGCCTTTGTCACTCAAGACATACATAGTAACTGGCAGTTGCTATTATTAGATAATATTATTATACATATATCCCAAGTACAGGGCTTCTCAGGCGGCACTAATGGTAAAGAACCCACCTGCCAATGCAGGAGACGCCAGGGACGCAGGTTCAATCCTGAGTCAGAAGATCCCCTGGAGAAGGGCATGGCAACCCACTCCAGTATTATTGCCTGGAAATACTATGGACAGAGGAGCCTGTGGGGCTATAGTTCATAGGGTCGCACAGAGCTGGACACGACTGAAGCGACTTAGCACACAGCATGCCTCTCAAGTACAGCGAATAAAGACAAGGGTGCCATGAAGATATGTAAACATCACAGGAAGATTGAGTGTACAAACTAATGAATGGATAATTTTTTTCAGGGCCCTTAATGTTCATGATAGCATAAGTGTGAATCAGTTTCATTATCCCACCTTTGTCCTCATGAGAATATCCATCAGCCTTCTGTCTTCTTGGACACATGCGATCACTTGACCTTGCAGACATTTGTCTGGATTTCATTGAGCATAGCTTCACAAATAAGTAATGAATTACCATATGTCCATTGTAAACTTGCGTCTTAGGCCTGATTGAGGTCAAGTGTTCATCATTTTAAAAGATCTAGTTCTAAACCATTTTAAGGACATGAACCCAGATATAAATCTGACAAAAGTTATAGAAACTCTTCCTGGAAAAGATTCTCACACACAGGTTTTGCTTATGCTTTGGAGGGGGTCATTTGCAAACCCCTCTACCCACATTAATAGACTTGTAAGAAGTCCTGTATCCCAGCAGGGGAAATGGGAAATGTTATGTGTCTCTCAGAGAAATGGTGAGGAACAAGTTGGCCTCTGTGTGTGATACCTGAGAAAGGAGGTTTTTTTGGAGAAAAAAACTTAACCTTATTCAAGCCCACTAGAAGTGTGTGATTCGGGAATTGTCATGGACTCCACACAAGGTATTTAGAACCTAAGGGCAAGTCCTTCCACCTGCAGAGGAGGCTATGCAGCTGTTTATACCACATCTCTGAGAGGAGTCTTACCTCTTCCAATAACTGGAGTGTGGAGGAGGCAGGCACCCTCTTGGTACTTGGCCTTGTGTTAAGAGTAAGGTCACTTGAGTGGGACTTGTAAGTAATTGTTCTGTTCACCATTAGAGCAGTCACCTGGCTTTAGGGATTCATCTGAAAATCTGCAGAGATTACACAGTAAACACTATATTTGAGTTGCAATGCTAGGAACTTGTTCGTAGTAACCATACACATCCCCAAGCGCTCACCTGAAGCGCAAGCGCCCCTCTTTTTTAAAATAAGAACTGAGTTCCAACATATTACAGAACTTACTTTTACATTATCCTTTTTTCTTTCTTTTTAAAAGAAGCTACTCATCAATTAGATAGCTTTTAAATATTTAATGTGAGACAAGAAGACTCCGTTGTGCTCTCAGTTTTTTAAAAATGAATAAGCAACTCCATTTTTTCATCCAACAGACATTTATTGAGCAGCTGCTTCTACACAATGCCAGCTATAAGCTCAGGGTCCAGTGATTAAGAAGACAGATAGGGTCCCTGGAGGTACATATTATACAACAAAGTGCATCATTCTTTAATTACAATTGTGAGAAATGCTACAAAAGAGAAGTATAGAGAGCTGAAAGAACACAACACACACTCGTAGTAAGAGTTATGGAGCCCACGGCTATTCCAGACACCATGTTCATCAGCTTATTCAAACCTCATAGCAAGGGACTAGTCCTGTTTCCATTACTCAGATCAGGAAACAGAAGAACACAGAGATGAGGTCGTTTGCCCATGTGGTGTCCCTAGCAAAACATCGAAGTCAGGATTTGAACCCTGGGCAAGCTGACTTCAGAGTCTTTACTCATAACCACTACACAATGGCTTCTATGAGAAATGAATGTTTAATCTGTGTTTTTAAGAACAAATTGGTTTACTCAGTCACTTTCCGAACTTCCTCATGCTTTGAGGTGTGAATGAGATCACACAGAGGAAGAACTAGGAGAGGACAGTGTGGCTGGAGCCAGAGATTTAGGGGGAAAGGAGTACAAGACAGGGAGGGTGGACAGGGAGCGAGCAGCGCAGGATTCAGTGGTCTGCAGGGTGATGGGAGCTTTCTTCTGATTGAATCAACTCTGAAGCTAGACCCCCTTGGTCAAGGAGACCCTCGTGGGAACCTTCCACTCCTGTGAGAGGGAAGCATGGGGGGGAATTCTCCTGATCTGACTAGACTGTTTCAGATCTGTTTACCTTCTTGTCTATACAAAGCATCCTGCTTGAGGATGTTTTGTCTGTGCCATCAGCCTGTCCCATTGATGTGTTTTCCAGACCCAGATGTTTTCTGCCTTTTCTGGGGCCTGCAGAACATTTTTCTTCGTGGTCCATGTAGTCACACCGTGCCTGTGGTAGGTTCAATAGTCACCATCATTCATCATGGCTAACACAAAATGGCAGGTGCTGCGTGGGGTTCTTTCCACCCATTCTTGTGTTTTAGCCTGAACTCCATGAGGTAGATACTGTTACTGTCCGTATTTTTCAAATTTAAAAAAAAAAAAAAAAATTTACGGGGTTAAATGAATTGTCCAGGGTCCCACCGGCTAATTGTTGGAGTGAAGTCTCGCATCTAGGGTTGCCTAATGCTGAAGTCCAGGCTTAACCCTACCTATCTCACTTCCTATTTTACAGATGCAAAAACTGTCCCAAGTTCATGACAGAACTGATTCTAAAACTAAAAAGTGAAAATTGAGTTGCTCAGTCGTGTCTGACTCTTTGTGACCCCATGGACTGTAGCCTACCACACTCCTCTGTCTATGGGGTTTTCCAGGGAAGAGTACTGGAATGGGTTGCCAGTTCCTTCTCCATCTAAAACTGATACTTTACACAAAGTTTCATTTTCTAGGGCAACATTACATTTCATAGGAAAAAGAAAGGGAACTGAATAGAGTTCACCGTGGACCTTCACCATGACCTGAAGTAGCCTTGTAAACATGTTACAGATTTACCAGTTAAGGGAGATATGTTACCAGCTGATCCGCTGAATTGGTAACAAAGGTAGAAATAGAGGGATCTAAAAAGAGTGGGGGATCTGTATCTGGATATTAACCAGTAAGAATTTGGAAGAGATAATTAAAACAGAATTGTTTTAGTATTTATTATAAGAAAGTAATAGTCACTATGGGCTTCCCAGATAACTCATTGGTAAATAATCCATCTATCAGTGCAGGAGACTCAGGAGACGCAGGTTCAATCCCTGGGTCAGGAAGATCCCCTGGAGAAGGAAATGTCAACCCACTCCAGTATTCTTACCTGGGAAGTCTCATGGACAGAAGAGCCTGGTGGACTATAGTCCAGGGGATCGCAGAGTAGACAGGACTTAGAGACTGAACAACACCATGTGCCAGGCACTGCACTTTATGTTTATTCATTCATTTAATCCTCACAGTAAGCTGATAAACTTAGTCATATTTGTATGTCCATTTTATAGATGAGGACCAATGAAGCAATCTTCTCATTCTTTCTGTCTGTCTTTGATTTTTGTCATCCACCTCCAGCCTCATCTCATAATAACCAGTTATCCTTTGACTGGTGGGTTCTTTACCACTGAGCCACCAGGGAAGCCCCTGTNTGGGACTTGTAAGTAATTGTTCTGTTCACCATTAGAGCAGTCACCTGGCTTTAGGGATTCATCTGAAAATCTGCAGAGATTACACAGTAAACACTATATTTGAGTTGCAATGCTAGGAACTTGTTCGTAGTAACCATACACATCCCCAAGCGCTCACCTGAAGTGCAAGCGCCCCTCTTTTTTAAAATAAGAACTGAGTTCCAACATATTACAGAACTTACTGTTACATTATCCTTTTTTCTTTCTTTTTAAAAGAAGCTACTCATCAACTAGATAGCTTTTAAATATTTGATGTGAGACAAGAAGACTCCGTTGTGCTCTCAGTTTTTTAAAAATGAATAAGCAACTCCATTTTTTCATCCAACAGACA
>SJYW01048891.1:0-11731 GCA_006410735.1 Raphicerus campestris | reverse complement strand
AACTATAGTTTAATACTCTTACTAAAACTCAGCTTAAAACTATTAAGGGAATTTTTCTTGTATGACTCTTCCTCTTAAATAATCTATATTTAGCACTTAGACTACTCACCCTCAACTGTTTATTATCTATTTAGATTTAATAATCTACTGTAAGGTTTAACAATATACTGTTCACCACAGTTTCAATTTCTTTTCATTTTCCTTTATTTTGGGTCTCTGTTTTGATATATTTGTACATAGGTATATCTTAAGCATTTTCCATAGATAGAGAACATGAGTTATGTATTATCTAAATCCTTGCTTATATGCAAATATCTTTCTTTACTTTGACAGAGTGAATGATATTTTGGCTGGAAATAAGATTCTTGGCATGCAGTCTTAGTCTCCCAGATTCTCTCAATGTAATTCCACTTTATTCTAGCTAGTGATGGTAGATGACAAATCTAAGTGTCATCACTGTTCTTTTATAGCTTGTCTCTGAAGCTTGGAGTTCAGGAATTTTCTAGCTTATGTTCTAATATGTTTTTATGACAATTCTGCCTGAATTAGTAAGGTTTTTCAGTCTGTAAACTCAAATCTTTCATCAGTTCAGAGACAATAAAACAGCTTTTTTCTTTTTTTTTTTTTCTCTCTATTCAGTTTTCTCCTCAGGAATTCATATCCTTTGAATATTTTTAGGTGTTCCCTTTAAATGCCTTCCTCATTTGTGCCTTATGATTTCCATCTTATTGTAACTTTCTTCCTATGCTCTGAGTTATTCCTTCTATTTGTTTTTTTCTAGCCATTAACTCAAGTCCCAACCATGACCATTTTTTCCTTCAATTCATCTCCCTGTAACTAACCATCTAACTTTTATTTTAAGTTCAAGAATCATGGTGTGTGTNTGCAAATATCTTTCTTTACTTTGACAGAGTGAATGATATTTTGGCTGGAAATAAGATTCTTGGCATGCAGTCTTAGTCTCCCAGATTCTCTCAATGTAATTCCACTTTATTCTAGCTAGTGATGGTAGATGACAAATCTAAGTGTCATCACTGTTCTTTTATAGCTTGTCTCTGAAGCTTGGAGTTCAGGAATTTTCTAGCTTATGTTCTAATATGTTTTTATGACAATTCTGCCTGAATTAGTAAGGTTTTTCAGTCTGTAAACTCAAATCTTTCATCAGTTCAGAGACAATAAAACAGCTTTTTTCTTTTTTTTTTTTTCTCTCTATTCAGTTTTCTCCTCAGGAATTCATATCCTTTGAATATTTTTAGGTGTTCCCTTTAAATGCCTTCCTCATTTGTGCCTTATGATTTCCATCTTATTGTAACTTTCTTCCTATGCTCTGAGTTATTCCTTCTATTTGTTTTTTTCTAGCCATTAACTCAAGTCCCAACCATGACCATTTTTTCCTTCAATTCATCTCCCTGTAACTAACCATCTAACTTTTATTTTAAGTTCAAGAATCATGGTGTGTGTATACAGCTTCAATAAGTTGAGAGTACATGGAGCCTATGTACTAATTAACACATCTCTCCACATGTGTGTAAATGAATCACGCCAAAACACAGTGACACTGACCCTCTTTTGGTGGTAATACATAATTGCTGGAGATCATAAACTGATCATATTTACAATCATAAATTGAACTAATGACACAAATAAAAATTCAAAAGTTTGAAAAAAAGGCAAAAGGATGACCACATATCTTTTCAATGTCATACTGGAACATTGTCTAACATGCTCACTTAAGGATTATCAAATACTTCAGGAGTATCTGCTTTTGTTTTGATTTACTATTTCCTACCTATTGATTAGAGCACTTTACAACTCTGTACAAGTATAGGCTAACTTATAGGAAACTGTTGGCCCTGTATCTGTTTCTTTCTAATAATGATGCAAATGAAATTGTGTCTTGTAGAAATACAAATGGTTTCTGGCTCATAAAGAAAATTACAACCCCAAGGTTACAATTTTATGCCTGTATGGCATTTGGCAGTTTTATATGTAATTTGATAATCATATTTCATTATAATTGTTCAAATAATTCTAAATATTTCTGTTATCCTATACACAGTGGTAAAGAATCTGTCTGCAATGCAGGAGACATGTGGGTTTGATTCCTGGCTCAGCAAGATCCTCTGGAGAAGGAAATGGCAGCCCATTCTAGTATGCTTGCCTTGAGAATTTCATGGACAGAGGAGCCTGGTGGGCCACAGTCTTTGTCCAACTTGCAAGAATTGGACACGACTTAGCAATTAAACAACAAATACTTTAAAAAATCAGTTTTACCATCCTGCTGATTCTTTTATCAATGAGTTAAAAATTCTTTGATATGTGCTCATGTAACAAAAAATCATGTGTGTAAAATGCATATGTACTTTTGCATCCTTATGGGCTCTTATAATTTTCTGTTCTATCTCTTGTGTTCTTTTTCTCTTTGGCTACTGGATCTTGTTTGATATGTTATTTTTCTTGGACTTGTCATTGTGGCTCAGGACCAGACTTTGGGGAGCTTAAAGTGGTGGTAGCCCTACATGTGGTGGAAAATATATTGATGTTTAGTCTTACAGGCTGGCAGATAGCATCAGTTAGTTGTCAGTCCACTGAGGAAACGCTCCAAGTTGCCTGACAGGGAGCTGACTGGGCCTGAAACTCCCCCTAGTGGGAGGAGCTGTGTCCAAACTCAACTTCCCACGGAACCAGAAGTTTCCATTTAATGAGAGGGGCTGTACAGGAATCCAATTTCCCACAGTTTTAAGGTGCTACCATTTGGCGNATGTGTGTAAATGAATCACGCCAAAACACAGTGACACTGACCCTCTTTTGGTGGTAATACATAATTGCTGGAGATCATAAACTGATCATATTTACAATCATAAATTGAACTAATGACACAAATAAAAATTCAAAAGTTTGAAAAAAAGGCAAAAGGATGACCACATATCTTTTCAATGTCATACTGGAACATTGTCTAACATGCTCACTTAAGGATTATCAAATACTTCAGGAGTATCTGCTTTTGTTTTGATTTACTATTTCCTACCTATTGATTAGAGCACTTTACAACTCTGTACAAGTATAGGCTAACTTATAGGAAACTGTTGGCCCTGTATCTGTTTCTTTCTAATAATGATGCAAATGAAATTGTGTCTTGTAGAAATACAAATGGTTTCTGGCTCATAAAGAAAATTACAACCCCAAGGTTACAATTTATGCCTGTATGGCATTTGGCAGTTTTATATGTAATTTGATAATCATATTTCATTATAATTGTTCAAATAATTCTAAATATTTCTGTTATCCTATACACAGTGGTAAAGAATCTGTCTGCAATGCAGGAGACATGTGGGTTTGATTCCTGGCTCAGCAAGATCCTCTGGAGAAGGAAATGGCAGCCCATTCTAGTATGCTTGCCTTGAGAATTTCATGGACAGAGGAGCCTGGTGGGCCACAGTCTTTGTCCAACTTGCAAGAATTGGACACGACTTAGCAATTAAACAACAAATACTTTAAAAAATCAGTTTTACCATCCTGCTGATTCTTTTATCAATGAGTTAAAAATTCTTTGATATGTGCTCATGTAACAAAAAATCATGTGTGTAAAATGCGTATGTACTTTTGCATCCTTATGGGCTCTTATAATTTTCTGTTCTATCTCTTGTGTTCTTTTTCTCTTTGGCTACTGGATCTTGTTTGATATGTTATTTTTCTTGGACTTGTCATTGTGGCTCAGGACCAGACTTTGGGGAGCTTAAAGTGGTGGTAGCCCTACATGTGGTGGAAAATATATTGATGTTTAGTCTTACAGGCTGGCAGATAGCATCAGTTAGTTGTCAGTCCACTGAGGAAACGCTCCAAGTTGCCTGACAGGGAGCTGACTGGGCCTGAAACTCCCCCTAGTGGGAGGAGCTGTGTCCAAACTCAACTTCCCACGGAACCAGAAGTTTCCATTTAATGAGAGGGGCTGTACAGGAATCCAATTTCCCACAGTTTTAAGGTGCTACCATTTGGCGTTTCTAGACAACGACTTGAACATCAGGTACCCAGACTCAGACATCTTGGCATGCAGGCAGTCTGTTTGTTTGCCACTGAGAGGAATGCTCTCACACTCGCCACATGAAAGGGGAGGACAAAGGAGAGGGAGGCTGCTTATGTTGGAGAGCGGCGCCACCATGTAATCAGCTGCTTCTGCTTAAGCAAGCCTCTCTGCCAAATGCCTAAAGGACAGCAGCAGCCCATAAATTCCAGCCTGTGCCAAATAAAGCTACTGCCTTTCACCCCAAGCTCTTTGCATGACAGAATACCCTGCCAGCACCTGGCCCTCCACAGTCCTACCAATTGTTTCCCTTGAAGATGGTTTAGTGTATATTAAACCATCTGTGTATATTTATACTGAAATAAATATATACTCTAAATATATGTGCAGAAGTGAGATCATACTATATATGTTCTGTTATAACCCAGTTTTGGCAATCAACCTTATAAATGTGGCTATCTTCGTCTATATCAATAGTAACAGGAATTCTTCAAAGGCTTTCAAAATATATTGTCAAATTGTCTTCTTGAAAGTTACTAACAATTAAATTAGCTGTATGAGATAGTGCCTGCTTCTCTACATTTTTGTTTATTTTAGCCACTGTGGTACTGAAAGGTGGTATCTTATTGTGGTTTTAATCAATATTCCCCTAATTGTATTTGACAGTGTTCTCCAAAGAAACTGAACCAAATAGGATGTATGGGGAATCAAGGCAGTGTATGGAGGTTCCCCAAAAAACTAAAAGGAGGGTTGCCATATGACCCAGAAATCCCATTCCTGGGTATATATCTCAACAAAACTATTATTTGTAAAGATATACACATCCCAACATTCACAGCAGTGCTATTTATAACAGCCAAGACATGGAAACAACCTAAACATCCATTGACAGATGAACGGAATATTACTCAGCCATAAAAAAGAAGAAAAAAAAATGCCAGTTGTAGCAACATGGATGGACCTAGAGATTATCATACTAAGCAAACTAAGTTAGAAATACAAATACCACATATGATCTCACTTACGTGTGGCATCTAGCTGCTGCTGCTGTTAAGTAGCATCAGTCTTGTCCGATTCTGCGCAACCCCATAGACTGCAGCCCACCAGGCTCCCCCGTCCCTGGGATTCTCCAGGTAAGAATACTGGAGTGGGTTGCCATTTCCTTCTCCAATGCATGAAAGTGAAAAGTGAAAGTAAAGTCACTCAGTCGTGTCCTACTCTCAGTGACCCCATGGACTGCAGCCTACCAGGCTCCTCTGTCCATGGGATTTTCCAGGCAAGAGTACTGGAGTGGGGCACCAGTGCCTTCTCCAGTGGAATCTAGAGTATAACACAGATGAACTTACCTCTGAAACAGACTCACAGAAACAAAGAACAGGCTTGTGGCTGCCAAACAGGGGAAGAGTAGAGAGTTGGACTGGGAGTTTGGAACAAGCGATACAAACTATTATATATATAGAATGAATAAGCAATTCATTCATAAGCAATAATGAATAAGTCCTACAAAGAGCCTGGTAGGTTGCTGTCCATGAGGTCACTAAGAGTTGGACATGACTGAGCGACTTCACTTTCACTTTTCACTTTCCTGCATTGGAGAAGGAAATGGCAACCCACTCCAGTGTTCTTGCCTGGAGAATCCCAGGGACAGGGGAGCCTGGTGGGCTGCTGTCTATGGGGCTGCCAAGAGTCGGACACGACTGAAGCAACTTAGCAGCAGCAGCAGCAGCATATAGCACAAGGAACTATATTAAATATCTGGTGATAAGCCATATGGGAGAGAATATGAAAAAGAGAATCGCTGTGCCTATATACCAGAAACTAACACAACACTGTAAATTAAAAAAATAGTTTGCAAAATTAAACACAAATAAAGGGTTCTATATAAATAATAGTGAAGACTCTTCAGCTAAAATTTCCTGCCTACAATGGGTCAACATAATTTTTCTTGCTTTAAATGAATAAGTAGAAACAACAAACACTTTTGTGGGATTTTTATGTGTCAGGCACTGTTCTAAGTGCTTTACAATTCATACCGTATTGACTAGTCTGTTCTTATTTTTCTTAAAAAATTTTATTTTCTTATTTGGCTGTGACAGATCTTAGTTGCAGCATGTGGGATCTGGTTCCCTGACCAGGTATTGAACCCCAGCCCCCTACCTACAAGTGCAGAATTAAGCCACCTTACCACCAGGGAAGTCCCTAGTCTGCCTCTTACAATGCCCTTTGGCAGAGGTACTTTTTTGGCCAAGGAAACTAAGACCCAGAGAGGTCAGTAAGTTTGCCAAACAACTTGTAATTCCTTACAGTTATAAGCAGAGGAGCTCTGATTTGATTCCCGAAAAGAGGGCTTCCAGGTCACTGCTTTTAAACTTCAGTCAGCCCTCATTGCCTAGTTACAGAGACTGTTACCTTGCTACTGCTACTGCTAAGTCACTTCAGTCATGTCTGACTCTGTGCAACCCCAGAGGCGGCAGCCCACCAGGCTCCACCGTTCCTGGGATTCTCCAGGCAAGAATACTGGAGTGGGTTGCCATTTCCTTCTCCAATGCATGAAAGAGAAAAGTGAAAGTGAAGTCGCTCAGTCGTGTCCGAGTCTCAGCGACCCCATGGACTGCAGCCTACCAGGCTCCTCCATCCATGGATTTTCCAGGCAAGAGTACTGGAGTGGGGTGCCATTGCTTTCTCCGGATTGTTACCTTAGTACCATGAAAAACATTTAGTATTCATGTAGATACACATTAGGCTTTTATATCTTATCACTACTTATTTGGTGTCATATATAAAGTACCAGACTTACCTCCAAGTCTGAAGAACTAAATGCATATGCAATATTCCAGCCCAATATTCCATAAATTTTTCTTTCATTGATCAGAGCATTGAAGAAACATAAGCTGAATAAAATTTTTTTCCACCATGGTCCACAGTCAGGTTTTTCAAATAACTCTTCTGTTACCTCTCCACTCCCACTGTATCCAAATGTCTGAAGTAAATTATTTTTCAGTCCCTGGGGATTTTCCACTGCAATCTTTAAAACAGATGTGAGTAAAAACAGCTTGCGAGGATAGACACAGGCATTAGGACTGGTGGGGGGTGGGGGACTCTTACTTACACAGAAAACTAGCTAAGACTATATCTGATAACAGAACTTGCTAAGACTATAAATCTTTTTAAGATTCAGTAGCAAATAAAAAATCTTGTGTTATTCTTGTCCCATTTGAAAACTTCTGTAAAGGGATTGTATTCGTACTTTAAGACGAGAAGTACAACAATGTTATTAAAAGTACTCCTGTTTGTTCGGCAAGCCCAGCTTTTTAGAAAGTTGAAAGTGAAGAATTCCTATATTCTCAATGCTTGATGGCAGCTAAGTGGCTGTAACAGAGTCAGGCCTGCATGGCCTCGGCAAGGCAGCAGAGAGAAGAGGCATCACATCAAGTACACAGAGAACTTGTGGAACCAACAAAAGTATCTAATCATCAGTGATATGAAAAAAGAGGGCAGATAACTTGATGTGTTACTAGAGTGCTCTGTTTTCACTGAAAATCGATTGATTTCTTACCTAGGAANCCAGGCAAGAGTACTGGAGTGGGGCACCAGTGCCTTCTCCAGTGGAATCTAGAGTATAACACAGATGAACTTACCTCTGAAACAGACTCACAGAAACAAAGAACAGGCTTGTGGCTGCCAAACAGGGGAAGAGTAGAGAGTTGGACTGGGAGTTTGGAACAAGCGATACAAACTATTATATATATAGAATGAATAAGCAATTCATTCATAAGCAATAATGAATAAGTCCTACAAAGAGCCTGGTAGGTTGCTGTCCATGAGGTCACTAAGAGTTGGACATGACTGAGCGACTTCACTTTCACTTTTCACTTTCCTGCATTGGAGAAGGAAATGGCAACCCACTCCAGTGTTCTTGCCTGGAGAATCCCAGGGACAGGGGAGCCTGGTGGGCTGCTGTCTATGGGGCTGCCAAGAGTCGGACACGACTGAAGCAACTTAGCAGCAGCAGCAGCAGCATATAGCACAAGGAACTATATTAAATATCTGGTGATAAGCCATATGGGAGAGAATATGAAAAAGAGAATCGCTGTGCCTATATACCAGAAACTAACACAACACTGTAAATTAAAAAAATAGTTTGCAAAATTAAACACAAATAAAGGGTTCTATATAAATAATAGTGAAGACTCTTCAGCTAAAATTTCCTGCCTACAATGGGTCAACATAATTTTTCTTGCTTTAAATGAATAAGTAGAAACAACAAACACTTTTGTGGGATTTTTATGTGTCAGGCACTGTTCTAAGTGCTTTACAATTCATACCGTATTGACTAGTCTGTTCTTATTTTTCTTAAAAAATTTTATTTTCTTATTTGGCTGTGACAGATCTTAGTTGCAGCATGTGGGATCTGGTTCCCTGACCAGGTATTGAACCCCAGCCCCCTACCTACAAGTGCAGAATTAAGCCACCTTACCACCAGGGAAGTCCCTAGTCTGCCTCTTACAATGCCCTTTGGCAGAGGTACTTTTTTGGCCAAGGAAACTAAGACCCAGAGAGGTCAGTAAGTTTGCCAAACAACTTGTAATTCCTTACAGTTATAAGCAGAGGAGCTCTGATTTGATTCCCGAAAAGAGGGCTTCCAGGTCACTGCTTTTAAACTTCAGTCAGCCCTCATTGCCTAGTTACAGAGACTGTTACCTTGCTACTGCTACTGCTAAGTCACTTCAGTCATGTCTGACTCTGTGCAACCCCAGAGGCGGCAGCCCACCAGGCTCCACCGTTCCTGGGATTCTCCAGGCAAGAATACTGGAGTGGGTTGCCATTTCCTTCTCCAATGCATGAAAGAGAAAAGTGAAAGTGAAGTCGCTCAGTCGTGTCCGAGTCTCAGCGACCCCATGGACTGCAGCCTACCAGGCTCCTCCATCCATGGATTTTCCAGGCAAGAGTACTGGAGTGGGGTGCCATTGCTTTCTCCGGATTGTTACCTTAGTACCATGAAAAACATTTAGTATTCATGTAGATACACATTAGGCTTTTATATCTTATCACTACTTATTTGGTGTCATATATAAAGTACCAGACTTACCTCCAAGTCTGAAGAACTAAATGCATATGCAATATTCCAGCCCAATATTCCATAAATTTTTCTTTCATTGATCAGAGCATTGAAGAAACATAAGCTGAATAAAATTTTTTTCCACCATGGTCCACAGTCAGGTTTTTCAAATAACTCTTCTGTTACCTCTCCACTCCCACTGTATCCAAATGTCTGAAGTAAATTATTTTTCAGTCCCTGGGGATTTTCCACTGCAATCTTTAAAACAGATGTGAGTAAAAACAGCTTGCGAGGATAGACACAGGCATTAGGACTGGTGGGGGGTGGGGGACTCTTACTTACACAGAAAACTAGCTAAGACTATATCTGATAACAGAACTTGCTAAGACTATAAATCTTTTTAAGATTCAGTAGCAAATAAAAAATCTTGTGTTATTCTTGTCCCATTTGAAAACTTCTGTAAAGGGATTGTATTCGTACTTTAAGACGAGAAGTACAACAATGTTATTAAAAGTACTCCTGTTTGTTCGGCAAGCCCAGCTTTTTAGAAAGTTGAAAGTGAAGAATTCCTATATTCTCAATGCTTGATGGCAGCTAAGTGGCTGTAACAGAGTCAGGCCTGCATGGCCTCGGCAAGGCAGCAGAGAGAAGAGGCATCACAGCAAGTACACAGAGAACTTGTGGAACCAACAAAAGTATCTAATCATCAGTGATATGAAAAAAGAGGGCAGATAACTTGATGTGTTACTAGAGTGCTCTGTTTTCACTGAAAATCGATTGATTTCTTACCTAGGAATATTGAAATGAGGAGGTTCAGGAGGTGAAATGGGAAGAGAATTACCTGGAGGGCTTTTTTTTTTAAAGAGCATGACTGTAAGTCTAAAACCAAAAGGTCTGAAAATGTTTCTTTACTTGCACAATTATCATAGACATACACACATAGACATATATATGTGTATGTGTATTTCATATTATGTGGATATGTATGTAGGATATGTATAAATATGTATAGATAAGTACTATGATATATGTGTGTGTTTGTGTGTGTACATAAACATGAAATTTCTTTTAAAATTGAATGTATTTATTTTAATTAATTTTCATTGGAGCACAGTTAATTTACAAGGTTGTTTTTGCTGTACAGCAAAGTGAAACAGTTTATTTATATATATATATACACATATATTCACCCTTTTAAAGATTTTTTTCCCATATAGATCACCACAAAGCATTGAGTAGAGTTTCCTGTGGAACGTGAGATTTCTGAGTTAAAGATCAGACTGATTGATTTATTCACAGAGCGCTTCAAATGTTCCTTGAAGCTCTACCTCTGTCGCCACCTTTCATATCCCCCTCTCCTGGATGAAGATAAAACCCTGTCTGACATAATACTCTGCCTGACCCTGGGAGGTAAATGGACCCTCTTGAGTCTCAGACAAAAAGCTGCAGATTTCTCCAATCCATGTCCCATCTTCTCCAGGAGTAGGGCAGCTGGGAAGCGCTTCAGTACTGTGGGCTTGGGTAGATATACCAGGGAGTCTGGGAAGAGCTGGGGTCAGTGTGACAGGGAGAAGTTTCTTTGTTTCCCAAGAGTAAACTTGGTTTATTCTTGGGCTGGATTGGGACTCTATCAGGAGGCTGCCCATCCACCCCATTTCCTCTGTCTTCACACTAACTGTTAAACTGGAAAGTGTGCATGTGTCTGCATATCTGGGCATGTGTTCTGCCTGTGCCACTGGTCAGTGTTCTTTGCTATTAGGACTCCATCTTTTGGTCAACTGGACACTTGTTTAACAGAACTGACCCAACTCTTAGTTTATTCAAACTTAATGGTGGATATGAGTAGAAGTCACAGATAATTTTTAAATAGGACTTTTTAGTCAATAGTTTCAACCTGCTTTTTTGCCAGACCCTTTTCAGAGAATTAATAACAAATTGTGAAAGAGTTAGGGGGACCAGAGACAGGAAAAAGCTAGAGAAGCAAAAGGCAAGGAAGGACCCAAATTCTTTAGTCTATCTTCTGGTTTATGGGACTTGGAAGTCTAAGTATCCTTGTTTGAGAAAACAAACATTTAAACTGTCCAATCCCTTGAAAGCAGGGATCTTGTTTATACTTTTGCATCCTTTCTCACAATGTAAAGCAGAGCACAGGAAAGATTTAGCATACTAGAATTAGCACTCTTTTCTTAATTCAGAATCATGAATACAAGATAATTTACATTCAAACAGTGCTGTGGAGTCAATATTAGTATCTGTTATACATTGCCCTTACCTTTAAACTCTTTTGAAGGATAGGAATTGGGAAAGAACTGTCTGATTTTGAGCTTAACCATAGCCTGAACTTAGGCTCTATTGTCACATCTGGACTATTAAATCTGTAAAAAGAAAACATTTATAAATATTTTAATGTGAAAAATTTTAATGAAATCAATATGCTCTAAGAATCATGGTTGTTTTAATGATAAAATGGCCTTAGAAATCACTTTAATAACCAACCATAAGAACTTCTATATTGTATAAGAATTTGTGTAAGATCCATTAATTCCTATTTTGAAAAGGTAGTCTTCCCTCACTTACGTACAAAAATGATCTAGCTTCATTGCAAAAAACTTGGAAAAAATGAAAAATTAAGAACAAAATAAAAACCAGAG
>SJYW01048887.1:682040-693876 GCA_006410735.1 Raphicerus campestris | reverse complement strand
AACAGTGCATTTTCTTGGCAAAACTGTATTAGTCTTTGCCCTGCTTCATTCTGCATTCCAAAGCCAAATTTGCCTGTTATTCCAGGTGTTTCTTGACTTTCTACTTTAGCATTCCAGTCCCCTATAATGAAAAGGGCATCTTTTTGGGTGTTAGTTCTAAAAGATCTTGTAGGTCTTTATAAAATCTTTCAACTTCAACTTCTTCAGGATTACTGGTTGGGGCATAGACTTGGATAACTGTGATATNCTTGACTTCCTACTTTAGCATTCCAGTCCCCTATAATGAAAAGGGCATCTTTTTGGGTGTTCGTTCTAAAAGATCTTGTAGGTCTTTATAAAATCTTTCAACTTCAACTTCTTCAGGATTACTGGTTGTGGCATAGACTTGGATAACTGTGATATTGAATGGTTTGCCTCGGAGATGAACAGAGATCATTCTGTCATTTTTTAGCATTTCAGACTATTTTGTTCACCATGATGGCTACTTCATTTCTTCTGAGGGATTCCTGCCCACAGTTGTAAATATAGCGGTCATCTGAGTTCATTTCACACATTTCAGTCCATTTTAGTTCACTGATTCCTAGAATGTCAACGTTCACCCTTGCCATCTCTTGTTTGACCACTTCCAATTGGCCTTGATTCATGGATCTGACTTTCTAGGTTCCTATGCAATATTGCTCTTTACAGCATCAGATCTTGCTTCTGTCACCAGTCACGTGCACAACTGGGTATTGTTTTTGCTTTGGCTCCATCCTTTCATTCTTTATGGAGTTATTTCTCCACCAATCTCCAGTAGCATATTGGGTACCTAATGACCTGGGGAGTTCCTCTTTTGGTATCCTATCATTTTGCCTTTTCATACTGTTCATGGGGTTCTCAAGGCAAGAATACTGAAGTGGCTTGCCATTCCCTTCTCCAGTGGACCACATTCTGTTAGACCTCTCCACCATGACCCGCCCGTCTTGCAGGCATGGCTTGGTTTCACTGAGTTAGACAAGGCTGTGGTCCTACTGTGATTAAATTGACTAGTTTTCTGTGAGTATGGTTTTAATGTGTCTACCCTCTGATGCCCTCTTGCAAAACCTACCATCTTACTTGGGTTTCTCTTACCTTGGGCGTAGGGTATCTCTTCACGGCTGCTCCAGCAAAGCACAGCCATTGCTCCTTACCTTGGATGAGGGGTATCTCCTCTCCACTGCCATTCGTGACCTTCAATGTGGGATAGCTCCTCTAGGACCTCCTGCACCTGGGCAGCCACCACTCCTTGGGTTGCTCCTCCTGGCCGCAAGCCCTGGCCTCGGGTGTGGGTGGCTCCTCCCAGCTGCCACCCCTGGCTTCTGGCTTGGGGTGGCTCCTCAAAGTCACCATCCTCGGCCTTGGGCACGAGGTGGCTTCTCCCAGCTGCCCCTGACCTCGGACGCAGTGTAGCTCCTCTCGGCTGCCGGCCCTGACCTCTGACACAGGGTAGCTCCTCTCAGCTGTTGCTGCGCCGTCACAGCCTGGCACTCTAGGCCACTGCCACTGACCTCGGATGTGGGGTAGCTCCTCTCAGTGGCGCTTAGTGCGCTGGATGGCTCTCGCAGCCACTGCGTTTAGTGCGCCGGAAATTCCCACAAAACAAGGGTGATTTGGGGTTTGGCAATGTCTTCTTACATCAAAAACACAAGCATGCAAAAAAAGAAATTACTTCATCACAATCAAAAACTTGTATGACTTAAAGGACATTACATTTCCATGAAAAGAAAACCAATACATGAAATGGGAAAAAATATTTTCAAATCATATAGCTCATAATGGGCTTGCACCTAGCATATTACTATGGTCACCTGATGTGAAGAGCTCATTCATTGGGAAATATCCTGATGCTTGGAAAGACTGAAGGCAGGAGGAGAAGGGGACAGCAGAAGACAAGATGGTTGAATGGCATCACCAACTCAATGAACATGAGTATGAGCAAGCTCCAGGAGATGGTGAAGGGTGTGGAAGTCTGGCACACTGCAGTCTATGGGGTCGCAAAGAAGAGTTAGACATAACTGAGTGACTGAAAAAACAACCACAACATCAACCTAGCATATATAATGAACACTTACAATAAAATAATAAAAAGACAAATAACATAATTATGAAATGGATAAAGGAACTGAATTGGCATTTTTACAAAGATATACAAATGGCACTAAACACACAATATGACACTAGACATCATTAGTTATCAGGGAAATGCAAATCAAATTGTAATTAAATATCACTTCACATCCACTAGGATGGCTATGGTAAAACTACAGATAATAATAATGTGTGGTTAAAGATATGGAAATATCAGAACTTTCATCTACTGCAAGTGAGAGTGTAAAATAGTTCAGACACCCTTCCCAAATAGGCTGGCAGAAATTCAAAATGTTAAAAATAGTTAATTTTTTTAACCAAGTAATTTCACTTGTAAGTTTATACCCTTGATAAATGAAAACATGTCCACACAAAAACATGACTATTCATTGCAAAATTACTCAAGTAGCCAAAAGTTAGATAAATCAAATGTCCATCAACTGATGAGTGAATAAATAAAATATGATAATGACACAAAGAAATAATAGTCATAAAACAGATGAAGTACTGAAATATGCTACAATGTGAATAGATCTTGAAAACATAAGTGAAATGACTATACATGTTTTATATTTCTATTTATATGAAATGTCCAGAAGAGGCACATCAAGACAGATAAAAAGTAGGTTAGTAGATCAGGGGGTTTCCTTGGTAGCTCAACTGGTAAGGAATCTGCCTGCAATGCAGGAGACCCCAGTTCAATCCCTGGGTTAGAGAGATCCCCTGGAGAAGCAAAAGGCTACCCACTCCAGTGTTCTGGCCTGGAGAATTCCATGGACTATACAGTCCATGGGGTTGCAAAAGTCGAACAGGACTGAGCAACTTTGACTTTCACCAAAGGTAGTTACCAGGCACTGTAGGGAATGGGGAATTGAGCATGGTAGCTAAATAAGCAGTTTATTTTGGGGTGAGGAAAATATTCTAAGATTCATACAGTAATGGTTGCACAACTCTGATTACAGTAAAAACCATTTGGCTGCACACATTGAATGAATATTATCATATGTAAATTCTATCAATATATCTGTTACAAATGAAAAGTAGGCAAATGGGACATTTAGCTCACGGATATAATTGTTTTTGTATGCACGAATTTGCATGGAAATTTTCATTTTCTTTGCCATTGTCAGGTATATTTACAAGGGCTAGTATTTGTTAAGGTATAATCAGTGTTTGGCACATAGTTTTAATATTTTTCAAAAGAATGAGACATTATACGATGCATGAAATTTAAGGCATTGTTAGATAGCATATCAAAAAGTATAAAATGTTTAATAATATGAGATACTAACTTTCAAAAAGCATCTGACATAATTGGTAACAGTAGGAAATAAGCAAAGGTTTCCTGGTTAAACCTTTAGCAAATATAATATAAGAAATAAAATAATCTACAGATAATTACTTTTTAATAGCTTATTGTTAAGTACTAAAATCAGAACTCAGCCATACTAAGGAAGTGAAGTTCATGCAAATGTGGATAGAATGAGAGAATAGGGAGGCAAAATATTATTTTCTTATTAAATATATTAGGTCACTGGGCCTGTGAAGAATTATAAAAACTGCACTTGGGACAAAAAGTAAATAAATTATAAAAAAAAGAAACAATGGTCTTTGATGAAAGAATAAAGTTTCTTTTAGCTGAAGCAGTATAGTTGAAAGTGGTTATATTTTATGTTTATTATAGCTTTCACATAAAGTGTTGATGTCAATATTCTTCTAGCAAAAAATGATTGATAAGTAATATACACAAATACTTTTTACAATGAAAAAATAATTCATTTCTATTGAAGCAATATTTAGAGAATAGATTCATTAAGTTTATTTATCAACAGAAAAAGAGTGTATGTAATTAAGGTAATTTATAGCAGCAGGATCAGCAATTTAAAAAAAAAAATGGTGTTACAGGTTTATACTTAAAAAATCTAGTCTCAAAATCTCTTGTGATTTACCCAAATCTGACCCTGTGGAATTAGGTTTCTAAACTTAGTTTATGTTTTTAACATCATTAAAGAGCTATTTTTGGTATCTTTAAGGAATTACCTTTCTTGGCATGTTTAATAACATATTAATATCTGATATACATGAAAACATTTACAGTAAACTAATTTTAAATTCTGAGAAAATGTTTATCAAAGGAACAAATAGTCAATTAAAATTACTGTCTATATTGATGTGTCTTTTTTTTTTTTAACTGGATAATTAAGCAGAAAGCGTTTCGAGTAAGAGTAGCAGTGAGGCAAGCATTAAGAGTGCTTAAGTGTTTTTTTATCTAAACAATTCACATAAGAATCTTAAAAGTTCTTACTTCACTTTGCCACTTTAGACTAAATTATTAGGAGAACAATTTATTTTTGTTAAAATTATTAAAAATAGAGTCACACGACTCAATTATAGATTATCTATTATTGCCTATTTATTGTTAGTCTTCAACTATTTGGACTCTAGCAACTGGACATAAATATTTAAGTTCTGTCATTAAATGGACATACAAGGTGAGTTTCAACTACTGTATGCTTTCTGTAGAATACTTCTGAAATCCTCGACTTTTGAAAGTTGATTTTAAGAGGGAAAAAAAGAAAGATAACAATCATTTCTAACCATGGCTTATAATGTTTTGCAGAACAGTATTTTTATTTTGAGGGGCTCCCAAATCACTGCAGATGATGATTGCAGCCATGAAATTAAAAGATGCTTGCTCCTTGGAAGGAAAGTTATGATTAACTTAGATAGCATATTCAAAAGCAGAGACGTTACTTTGCCAACAA
The DNA here is from genome assembly GCA_006410735.1 of Raphicerus campestris. NCBI lineage: Eukaryota > Metazoa > Chordata > Mammalia > Artiodactyla > Bovidae > Raphicerus > Raphicerus campestris. The sequence goes on along the minus strand of SJYW01048887.1, from coordinate 689,005 downwards.
AGGCCCATCTAGTTAAGTCTATGCTTTTTCCAGTGGTCATGTATGGATGTGAGAGTTGGGCTGTGAATAAAGCTGAGCACCGAATAATTGATGCTTTTGACCTGTGGTTTTGGAGAAGACTCTTGAGAGTCCCTTGAACTGCAAGGAGATCTAACCAGTCCATCCTAAAAGAGATCAGTCTTAGGTGTTCATTGGAAGGACTGATGCTGAAGCTGAAACTCCAATACTTTGGCCACCTCATGCAAAGAGTTGACTCATTAGCAAAGACCCTGATGCAGGGAGGGATTGGGGTCAGGAGGAGAAGGGAACGACAGAGGATGAGATGGCTGGATGGCATCATCGACCTGATGGATATGGGTTTGGGTGAACTCCAGGAGTTGGTGATAGACAGGGAGGCCTGGTGTGCTGCGATTCATGGGGTAGCAAACAGCTGGACACAACTGAGTGACTGAACTGAACTGAACTGAACTGAATGATGTGGTAAAAGCAAAGGCAAGGAGTTTGCCTTTTTTTAATAATTTCACATTCAGTTAGCTAAAGTCAGTATACCTGAACATTGGAAATACATTGATAATATAGAAGATCAATGGCATAATCTATGGTAGAAAGTGAAGAGGAACTAAAAAGCCTCTTGTTGAAAGTGAAAGTGGAGAGTAAAAAAGTTGCTTAAAGCTCCACATTCAGAAAATGAAGATCATGGCATCCAGTCCCATCACTTCATGGGAAATAGATGGGGAAACAGTATAAACAGTGTCAACTTTATTTGGGGGGGCTCCAAAATCACTGCGGATGATGACTGCAGCCATGAAATTAAAAGACGCTTACTCCTTGGAAGAAAAGTTACGACCAACCTAGATAGCATTTTCAAAAGCAGAGACGTTACTTTGCCAACTAAGGTCCGGTTAGTCAAGGCTATGGTGATCATGTATGGGTGTGAGAGTTGGACTGTGAAGAAGGTTGAGTGCCGAAGAATTGATGCTTTTGACCTGTGGTGTTGGAGAAGACTCTTGAGAGTCCCTTGGACTGCAAGGAGAGCCAACCAGTCCATTCTGAAGGAGATCAGCCCTGGGATTTTTTTGGAAGAAATGATGCTAAAACTGAAACTCGAGTATTTTGGCCACCTCCTGCGAGGAGTTAACTCATTGGAAAAGAGTCTGATGCTAGGAGGGATTGGGGGCATGAGGAGAAGGGGACAACAGAGGATGAGATGGCTGGATGGCATCACGGACTCGATGATTGTGAGTCTGTGTGAACTCAGGAAGTTAGTGATGGACAGGGAGGCCTAGTGTACTGTGATTCATGGGATCGCAAAGAGTCAGACACGACTGAGCGAGTAAACTGAACTAAATGACTGAAGGAAACTCCCCATAATGCTTAGGAGAATTCTCTTTTAATTATGTAGAATAGAATGATAAGTTATTTTCCCTCCAAAATATTTTAATTGGCATCTAAGTTCAATTAATATAGCATATTTAAAAATGATAAACTTGAAACATTATTTTAACCTCTGAAAGCCAACATCTGATTAAAGACATCTTGAAAAGAACTTTTTATGAAATGTAAAGCATCATAGACTATTAATTATATGCTGTTGTTGCTGCTGCTAAGTTGCTTCAGTCGTGTCTGACTCTGGGCGACCCCATAGACGGCACCCCACCAGGCTTCACCATCACTTGGATTCTCCAGACAAGAACACTGGAGTGGGCTGCCATTTCCTTCTCCAGTGCGTGAAAGTAAAAAGTGAAAGTGAAGTCTCTCAGTCGCGTCCGACCCTTCACTACCCCATGGACTGCAGCCTACCAGGCTCCTCCGTCCATGGGATTTTCCAGGCAAGAGTACTGGAGTAGGGTGCCATTGCCTTCTCCAATTAATTGTATGTCACTATGCACATATTACAAAAACAGCTCTACTGTTTATAAGTAGTTACTGTACACAACATTTGCAATATCAACATGTTAAATTTCAAAAATTGCTTCCCACTTGTTATCTATTTTGCTCTTTTGTAAGATTTGTTTTTAAACTTAGCTCTGTGATAAGATCTAAAACACACAGATTGATGAGAACTAATATCTTCATGCTTCACAAATTTCACGTTTTTAAAAGAGTGTAAACTGAACTGAAATACCTAATATTAGAAAATATACTTTGAAAGTTTGAATTCAGATACTTCTGATCATATATTCCAGGTAAATTAAAAAAAAATCATGAAGTCTATTTTCTCAAATGTTTACATCACTTAAAGTTGGACTTCTTTGGATGATGCATCAACTCTTTTACTTTTTTTAAGTTTTATGTGCATCTTTTACTATTTAAAATTTTTCCCAAGCTTTATTGAGTATATTGAAAAATAAAAATTGAATATATTCAGGTTCCATAACATGCTTTTCTTATAGTGTATACATCATAATAATATTTTAGTTATTTTTTTGAAGTTTATTTTCAATTGAAGGATAATTGTTACAATATTGTTTTGGTTTCTGCCATACATCAACATGAATCAGCCATACGTATACATATGTCCCCTCTCTCCTGAACCTCCATTCCACTTCCCACCCTTTCCCACTAGCACAATAATTTAATAAACCTATATACTCTAAGAAGATTACCATAATCTAGTTAATTAACACATCTGTGGGTGCTGTTATTGGTAAAGAACCTGCCTAACAATGAAATGGTTCGATCCCTCAAGAGATGTGGGTTCCATTCCTGGGTTGGGAAGATCCCCTTGAGGAGGGAGTTCCAACCCACTCCAGTATTCATACCTGGAAAATCCCATTGACAGAGGAGCCCGGCAGTCTATATTCCACAGGGTCGTAGAGAGTCAGACACAACTGAAGTGACTTAGCACGCCTGCACAACTTCACTTACTTTCTATTTTTTAAACTTACTGTTATTTAATTTTTTTTTTACATTTTTAGAAATTTTTTATTGGAGTATAGCTGCTTTACAATGTTGTGCCAGTTTCTGCTATAAAGCAAAGTGAATCAGTTGCATATATACGTATATCGACTCTTTATTAATTTCCTTGCAATTTAGATCACCACAGAGTACTGATAAAGTTCCCTGTGCCCCACAGTAGGTTATCATTAGTTATCTGTTTCATACATAGTAGTGCATATGTGTCAATTTCAGTCTCCCAATTTATTCCACCTGGGGATATATTCCCCATTTGGTATCTATAAAGTTGTTCTCTACAACTGTGTTTCCATTTCTGCTTTGAAAGTAAGTTTATCTGTATCATTTTTCTAGATTCCAATATAAGCAATATTATAGTATATTTTTCTCTTTCTGATTTACTTCACTCTGTATGACAGCTTTTATGTCTATCCATGTCTCTGCAAATGGCACTATTCTGTTCCTTTTAATGGCTGAGTAATATTCCATTGTATATATATACCACATTGAAGATGCATCAACACTTTTAGATTACAATATGACTGTAATACGGAGAAGACAATGGCACCCCATTCCAGTACTCTTGCCTGAAAAATCCCACGGACAGAGGAGCCTAGTAGGCTGCAATCCATGGGGTCACGAAGAGTCGGACATGACTGAGTGACTTCACTTTCACTTTTCACTTTCATGCATTGGAGAAGGAAATGGAAACCCACTCCAGTGTTCTTGCCTGGAGAAGCCCAGGGACGGGGGAGCCTGGTGGGCTGCCGTCTATGGGGTCGCACAGAGTCGAACACGACTGAAGAGACTTAGCAGCAGTAGCTGCAGCCTGACTGTAATAAAGTTTAGAAAGAAAAACAACCTTGGTGAATATGTGTATATTTACCATATTTGATCTACTAATGAATTATATTGATATCCCAAATTTATGGTAATTAACATAGGTGATCACCAAGTGAAAACATAACATTCATCATTGTTCTAGTTCTAAAACAAAATTATTTGCATGGGAAAAGTTATCCTTAGTCATTCCTGAAATATGTTTTTGTTTCTATTTTTTGTTCTAAAAATAAAGTGTTTACATTTATTTAGCAAATATCACTAATAATATCTATATGTATCTGCTTTTCTTTGTTTACTTATGGAAAGTATAGCCTAAATTCAATGTCATAATATTCTTAATAAATTTAGATCTAAAATGTCATAACTTGGAAATAATAACTTTCCATTCTAGCCTTGAAAATATAATAGTCCTACTATGATTAAAGGAATGAGGATATTTCCTACAATAGGTAAATGAGGCATGGGGAGGGTGAAGAATAACAGAAGAGGATATTTTATGAGATAAATCAGCTTCCTTCTCAGTATTCTTCAATGATTGTTGGGAGACTGTCACCAACAAAAGGTACTACAGCTTTGGCCCCCTGCACTTTAGAATTTGAATATTTGTCACTTAAATATATATCAAGATAACAAGTGGTCACATTTTAAGTACATAACATTAAAATAGAAAGGTCAGAAGAAATAATGAACTTTGAAAATAGAATAGAAATTACTTATGTGAATCTAAACTGAAAAAAAAAAATGTAGAGAAACTCAGGAATGGGATATTATTTTAAAGATGTGATATTTATGTTATGCCCAGAAAGGAGAAGAGAAAATGGGAGAGGTTGAAAACATCCTTGAAATAATGGCTGAAAATCCCCAAATAGGCAAAAGATAGAAACCCACAGATTCAAAGATAGACAACTCAAGAACATCATCCACCAACAGGCTATAACTGACTTTTATAGAACACTCTATAAAGAAACAACATAATACATACAGTTTTGAAGTGCTCACAGACATATAATAAGTNACTATGTTGCATTGGAAATCTTATCGACATGAAAAAGGCTATCTCAGACTTCGATTACCATAAAAGCTCTCTCACAAAATTATCTAGAAATTTTAGAAAGTGGAAGCTTCGTCTGATATTTAAGCAGACAGGTGAAAAACAAAATCATGTGTTACCCTTCTGGATTTAAAGAATGATATACCTAATTCGCTGAACAGCCTTCACTCTTGCTCTGGATTCATTGTTAGAAAGTCAATTATTAAAAATCCTAGTTTTTGTAACATTAAAATCAACACATCTTTGTGAATGTTTTTCTACTCTTGCACTACGAATGCAACATGTGTTTTGAGTTATCTTTCCTACAGTCTGTCTCTTATACACATCTAGATGTGTATAAGAGACAGATAATAGAGGTGATGGTATTTTGTTATTGTTTTCTCCCTCTTAGATTCTCCCTTCTCCAAAACAACCAGTGGATCTGGCAGAACTCCACAAGCTGTGACTTTGAGCAGTGTGGACACTTCAGAAGCAAGTACCTGCATTATGCAACAGTCAAGATGTTGCCAAGCCTGCCATTGCCTCCAGCTGGCCTGGGAGAAATCCAGCTGTGTAGCTTAGACAGGATCATAGGAAATGTTTAAGAAAGAACAATTTTCAGACTTTGAAAATCATCTTATTAAACTACTTTCTTATGCTGAGAGCTTAGGAGAAGTAGTTCTTTATGGAAATATTTTTTTTAATTTAATGTAAATATTCAATTTGTGACATTTCAAGCAAGTTTCAGTACTGATATTATGTGTTTTATCACTGTCTTAAATATATATATATATATGAATATATATATAGACATACATATATGACTTATGAATAGTATCGAGGAAAATGTTGTGAAGTGAATGTGTCCATGTGAAATTCATATGTTGAAAGCTAATACCTAATATGATGATATTTGAATATGGAGCTTATAAGAGTTAATTAGGTCTGAAGGTGGAGCTCTCATGAATGTGATTAATGCTCTTGTAAGAAGAGGGTAAAGAATAATTCACTTTCCAACCTGTGAGGATACAAAGAGAAGTTAGCGGTCTGCAACCTACAAACGGTTCTCACCGGAACTTGACAATGCTGGCACCGTGAGCTTGCATGTCCGGTCTCTTTCTAATTATAGAAAGTAAATGTCTGGTGTTGTCTAGCCCTGAAGACTATAGTATTTCACTGTAGAAGCCCAAACTGACTAAGACAAAGGGCATATTCCCTTTGCCAAATATGGAAAACTAAGCAAGACTTTAAAATTGTTTTGAAGAAAATAATCATTTGTACTCAAGAGAATAGAAAATTCATGCTATACTTTTGACTTGTGGATTCATTTTTAACTGTAAAATAATATAACATCAGCAATCGAATCTACTGATTACAGTTTTTCAAACACACAAAGTAATAAGTTCAAAAGTTTGAAGTTGCCTGAGGTTTCCAATCTATAATCATTCTATTAAGTGAATTTATGTAAGTTTTAGAGTGATAATTATATTTGAAAGCTAAAATCTAAATCAAATGTATTTCTCAAATAATTATGTTTCAAAAATTAAACAAAATATTGCAAGAAAGGTAATTTTGGCTATTATAAAATAAACACTAAGAAAAAATACAAAATCATACTCAAGTTTGCACGCATGCATGCAAAGTCACTTCAATCCTGCCCAATTCTATGTGATCCTGCGGACTGTAGCCTGTCAGGCTCCTCTTTCCATGAGATTCTCCACACAAGGATATTGGAGTGGGTTGCCATGACATCTTCCAGAGGATCTTCCCAACCCAGGGATTGAACCCACCTCTCCTATGGCTCCTGCATTGCAGGCATATTCTTTACTGCTGAGCCACCAGGGAAACCTACTTATAAATTTACCATGTACATAAAACAATTTTAATGGGTAGAAAGAAAAGGAGCTTGTTACATTTTAATGCAAAAATGTTTGATTTTATAAAATGAGAAAAAAAGCAACAAAATCATAAAAACTACTAGATTGTTTTTCACTGAAAATGGAAATGTGAAATATATTAGAATAAAATATCTAATATTTTTGTAACTGGAATATATCAATTATTTCAAAAAATAAATATATCATATATGCAATAATAAAATATTATATATTATGTCTGTGTTCCATATATATATTTATATATATATATATACACACACACATACACACACATACACACACATGTGTATATATATATA
>SJYW01048887.1:625840-660468 GCA_006410735.1 Raphicerus campestris | reverse complement strand
AAGGATACCCTTTACAATATTCACAGTTGGGAGGACACATCTAAGTACAGAGAGGAGTACCTTTTAATTTGCTTAACCCTTTAAAGCCCTTCCTTTATTTTCTATTCCAAATACTTGTTTAATTTTTATATACATAAATTCTAATTTTAGGACTGCATTCCATTTTTAAGATAGTAAAAGGCGAAGTCAAGTGCATCTATAGAGGAATAGCTAGGTCAGGAGAAAGGGAAGGGTCAGCAGTTAGATTCTATCTTTGATCAACAAACCTAGGTATTAGGCAGGTGGTACACATGCTTCTGGGGTACAAATGCAATTTATACTTTAATAAAAGTGTCATGAAACATGCAATTAAAGTTTAGTTCTCAAGATCATTTTATTTAAGAGTCACAGAGATTTGTTAGAACTATTGGCCCCCTTCCTGGTCACTTTGGATACGGTGCGTTGGGAATGCATAGTTGAATTGTCAAGTAAACTTTGGACATTTCTTTAGGTCTGATATGAAGGAACTCAGCAACTTCCAGTTGGACTTGACATACAAAACCCCTACCAGGGAAGATCAATCAGGAATCATGCTAAAGAAGCTTGTCATGCTTCTGCCAGGCTGGAGTCCCCATCATCTTTTCCTCTTCTAGAGAATAGGCCCTGTCCGCTCCTAAAACTCACCTCTGGGTCCCTGCTTCTCCCTTCATCTCACTGTTAGGAAGTCAGCAAGAGTTAGAAATGAACAAGGAAAGCTCTCCTCACCCTTGACTCTATTTTTATGAATTCCAAATAGTATTTTTTAGTGCAGTATTCTTGCTTTTAGATTAACAATGGTTCATAAGAGACTGACCTTGATTAAGAAACATTCCCTTTTGTTTGTATCAAAGTTTAGTGCAAAGCTCCTCGTTCATTCAGATCCAACTTGTTATAGATTTCCCCAGGCTATGAAACTGTGGCCAATGGCATGGAGCTTATACTGCCCAACAGGTGGGATAGTGGATGGAGAATAATAAATCCTTCTGTTGAATATTTAGACAGGGAAGGAGGAGGTATGTGTGCCAATATACTTCTAATTCTTAACATATTCTTTCATAAGAACCATGTGATATTATTTTGTAATATTATAAGCAGCTATATTATTATAGGATTCAGAAACTTCAGTAGTATGGGCTACATGTAATTTCCCCAAAAGAATAAAGAATGGATTCCAAGTTGCAGTTTATAACTGAGTTATAAAGAATTTATTGAACAGCATCTTTTTAAATATACATTTGGGGACAAAATAAGCCGGGATGAAAGCAAAAATATTAGTTATACTTCAAATGTTCGGCTGCTATATATTATTAGCTTTTAAACAGTACTGAATATTTGAATAAAGTTTTAAAATCATGCACATGTATACCCACACATACACACCTCTATGTCACATTATTTGAGCTTTCAAACTGGAGCAAGGTCTTCCCTAAGAGACATTTAGCCACCTAATAAGGGAAGATTAATTTAGACTAGGCAGAATTACATATGTGCAAGAGTGTCAGGTTGGGAAAAAGCAAATTCCAGTTCTGGTTCTGACTATATTACTCTCTGGTTCTGACTATATTACTCTCTGTTTCTGAAACAGAGAAAGGCACTTGGTCATTCTCGGTTTGTGACAACTTCCCTAGGGACACAAGACTGAGCCTGTGACCTTTAAGGTCCTTACTGAATATAATAGTCTATGGTTCTAAGACTGATCTGATGGTTTAGTTCAGTCGCTCAGTTGTGTCCGATTCTTTGCGACCCCATAGACTGCAGCATGCCAGGCCACCCTGTCCATCACCAACTCCCGGAGTTTACCCAAACTCATGTCCACTGAGTTGGTGATGCCATCCAACCATCTCATCCTTGTAGTACCCTTCTCTTCCTGCCTTTAATCTTTCCCAGCATCAGGGTCTTTTCAAATGAGTCAGCTCTTCACATCAGGTGGCCAAAGTATTGGAGTTTCAGCTTCAGTATCAGTCCTTTCAATGGATAGTCAGGATTGACTTCCTTTAGGATGGACTGGTTGGATCTCCTTGCAGTCCAAGGGACTCTCAGGAGTCTTCTCCAACACCATAGTTTAAAAGCATCAGTCCTTTGGTGCTCTGACTGTACATAGCTATTATAGTAGTGTCACTGATATGAGAGCAAAATTTAGTGCTCTTTCACTAGACTTCTATTTTTGCATGGACATAGCTTAAAGATTCCTAAAACTATTTGGGGAAGGATGAGGAAAGTGGTGAGGAGGAACAGGGATGTTAACTGCTAAAAGGATAATATAGCTGGACTGAGAATTCTTTATCCAAGCCACAGAGAGCAGGAAAAAAGAGACTTAGAAACTGATAAAGTTTCAAACCTGAGCACCAAATATACTCTCCTTCCAATGAAAATTGCTAAGTATTTGGTAAAGGTAAAGGAGAATGAACACCTTACTGAATACCTCCAATTTAAGCCTTAGGATGTTCGGAATGTTGTGTATGGTCAGATCACAACTCTGCTCTGGTGAGATCAGCTGGATTGTCTAGATTTGTCTGTCAAAAACCTTAACAATCTAAAAATAAAGCAAATGTTCACTGATTCAGATTTTATGGACATGGACAAAAAATAAAATCAAGAATTACTTTGAATTCAGGTGTGCCTTATGAACCATTATCATAATGAAAAATGGAAATTGCAAGAGCAAAAATAAAGTGGAGATGGACTTTATATTATAAGTAGATATTCTGCTGTATGCAAGGGGGTTCTCCTGGATCATTTAAAATACAAATTCCTTAATCTTATGTATATATGAATACTACTAAGTCACTTCAGTTGTGTCTGACTCTGTTCGACCCCAGAGACGGCAGCCCACCAGTCTCTCCCATCCCTGGGATTCTCTAGCCAAGAACCCTGGAATGGGTTGCCATTTCCTTCTCCAATGCATGAAAATGAAAAGTGAAAGTGAAGTCGCTCAGTCGTGTCCGACTCTTAGCGACCCCATGGACTGCAGCCTACCAGGCTCCTCTGTCCATGGGATTTTCCAGGCAAGAGTACTGGACTGGGGTGCCATTGCCTTCTCCATATATGAATACAGATAAGTAATTAATTGGAAGTTATGGATAGATAAGAAAGATAAATAGAATCTCTTCCATTCAAGTAGTAATAATAAAAATTAAGGTAGAAATAATCTGTAATAATATTCAGAAAAAGATTTTTCATATAATTTTGAAGGTTATTCTTTTCCTGTTGTACCCCCATGTCTGAATAATAAATATGGATCTCTGGGGTAAAAGTACATTGGGATCCAAATATGCTTTATTATTCCTTCAGTCTAGTCAAGGCTATGGTTTTTCCAGTAGTCATGTATGGATGTGAGAGTTGGACTATAAAGAAAGCTGAGTGCAGAAGAATTGATACTTTTGAACTGTGGTGTTGGAGAAGACTCTTGAGAGCCCCTTGGACTGCAAGGAGATCCAACCAGCCCATCCTAAAGGAAATCAGTCCTGAGTGTTCATTGGAAGGACTGATGCTAAAGATGAAACTCCAATACTTTGGCCCCCTGATGCGAAGAGCTGACTCATTTGGAAAGACTCTGATGCTGGGAAAGATTGAAGGCAGGAAGAGGATTAGGTGGATGGATGGCATCACCAGCTCAGTGGACATGAGTTTGTGTAAACTTCGGGAGTTGGACAGGGAGGCCTGGTGTGCTGCAATTCATGGGTTTGCAAAGAGTCGGATTAAACTTAGTGACTGAACTGACTGATTCCGTCATTGTTCTACTTTATGAAGGTGGGAGGTGTGATGCTCTGCACTCTAGTAGATTTCTGATAGCCTTCAGAGTTCCTGCTGACAAACCAGGTGACAAACTGCATCATGGGAGTTCCCTGTACGTAACTTATTGCCTCTCTCCTGCTACTTTGAATATTCCATCTTTGTCTTTAAGTTTTACCATTTTAACTACTGTGTGTCTTGGTGTGTTCTTCTTTGGGTTGACTCCATTTGGGACTCTCTGTGCTTCTTGGACTTGGATGTCTATTTCCTTTCCCAGGTTAGGAAAGCTTTCAACTCGTAGGTCTTCAAGTATATTCTCTGCCTCTTTCTCTCTCTCTCCTCCTTCTGGAACCCCTATAATGTGAATGTTAGTATGCTTGATGTTGTTTCAGAGGTTTCTTAAATGGTCCTCATTTCTTTCTATTCTTTTTGTTGTTCTTGTTCAGGTTCAGTGATTTCTACTACTCTGTCTTCTAGCTCACTGATCCATTCATCCATCTCGTTTAGTCTACTGTTGATATCTTCTGGTGCATTTTAAATTTCAGTTATTGTACTTTTCATCTCTGAGTGTTCTCCATATTTTCTAGCTCTTTGTTAAAAATGTCTAACTTTTCACTATGTTCAGGCTTCCCAGGTGGTGCAAGTGATAAAGAACCTTCCAGCCAATGCAGGAAACATAAGAGAAGTGGGTTCAATGCCTGGGTTGCTAAGATCCCCTGGATATGAAATAGCAACCCACTCCAGTATTCTTGCCTGGAGAATCCCATGGACAGAGGAGCCTGGTCGGCTACAGTCCATGGTTCACAAAGAGTCAGACACAATTGAGAGACTAACATTTTCACTTTCACTGTTCATTCATTCTTCTCTCAAGTTCTTTGACCATCTTTACAATCATTATCTTAAACTTTTCTTCGGTAGATTGCCTACTACCACTTCACTTTTTTTGATGTTTTATCTTGTTCCTTCACTTGGAATTTGTTCCTCTATTGCTTCACTTAGCCTAATGTGCTGTTTATTGATTTGTAAGTATCTGATAGTTTGGTTACATTTTTCTAACCTTAGGAAAATGGTCTTTTGTATGAGACATCCTGTGTGTTCCAGTAGTGCACTCCCCTCTGTCCACGAGAGCTATATGCTCTAAGGGTGCCCCCTTTGTAGGCCTGGATCCATTGTAGCAGGCAATTGTGGGTGGTTTGGTAGGTATGGCTGGCCCCTAATTTAGTTGTTTGCCCAGATCTGCTTTCTGTGGAGGCTGCTGGCTACTGACTGGCAAGAGTGGGTCATGAAATGGTTGGTTGTCAAACCCCAGGGCTGGTTTTGGTTCACTGGTAGATGTGTGTTGGGGCAGCATCCAGGAGATCCCAGAATGTTGTCTGTTCATCAGTGGGTGAAGTTAGGTCCAAGGGATTGTACAACCCAACTAGAAGGTAGAACTATGTCCTGGGTTATGAATGTAGGACCCAAGCATCCCAGACCATTGGTAGGTGAGGCCCATTCCTGACCTAGCTGACTGTAGTGACTAGGGATCCCAAAGGTTGTGTTGGCCCACTGGTGAGTGAGACTGAATCCTAGGGTGACTGGCTGAGAAGCCTAAGGTATCTCAGTGATGGTTTTGGCCTGCCGGTGAGCATGGTTGGGACTGAGATAGTCTGCCAGAAGGTAGGCTGGATCCTGCTGTGGCAGGCTGCAGGACTGTGGTTGTCTTGCAGCTGGTGTCTGCTTGCTGGTGGATGAGGCTGATCCTGAGGCTGGTCATTGGTGGGAGGAGCTGGGACCCATGGGATTATAGGATTAGGGCCTGTCTACTGGTACTGAGTGGAGCTGGGTCTTACAGTCGTGGGCTGTAGGATCCTTGCATTCCCATGTCTAATGTCTGTGCACTGGTGTATATAGCCAGGGCCTGGGCCCTCTGATGGACAGGGACATGTCCAGGGGCACTGATGGGCTCAGGAAGTCTTGTAGCAGTCTCTCTGCTGGTGAGGGTTCTGTGTCCCTTATCCCTACCCAGTTATTTGCTTGGCCTATGGCATCCCAGCCTTCCTTGGTAGCTCAGATGGTAAAGAATCTGTCTGCCATGCAAGAGACTTGGGTTCAGTCCCTGGGTCTGGAAGATCCCCTGGAGAAGGGAATGGCTACACACTCCAGTATTCTTACCTGGAGAATTCCATGGACAGAGGAGTCTGACGGGCTACAGCCCATGGGCAATAAAGAGTTGGACACAACTGAGCAACTGACACACACAAGGCATCCCAGTACTGATGACTCCAGGCTGGTGTGCAGGGATGGGGCTGGGTCCTCAGGCTATTAAGCTAGAGAGAGGGCTCTGAAATGTCACTTGCCAGCACCAGTGTCCATGTGGTAATATAAGCTCCCCAAAATGACTCCCATCATTGTGCATGGCCCCTGGGTGAACTCCAGTTGCCTCCTGCCTCTCCAGGTACCTCTCTAAGACTAGCAGGTAGGTCTGACCCAGGCACTTTTCAATTTACTATTTCTTCCCTGGGTCTCTGAGTGTGTGATATTTTTTGTGTGCTTTTTAAGAATGGAGTTTCTATTTCCCACAGCTCTTTTGGTCCTCCAAAAGTAAGCTCCACTGTCCCTCAAAGCCAAATATTCTAGGGACTCCTCACCTTCCTGGAGCATGACTCTTAAGCTGGGGAGCCCAGTGTGGGGCTTGGACTCCTCACTCTTTGGGGTGAACCACAGTAGTTGTAACTATTCTCCCATATACAGTTCTCCTACACAAGGGTATGGGTTTTGGCAATATCACAACTCTGCTCTCCCCATGCATCTCCTTGCAAATTCTTCTTTATACATTATATCTTTAGTTTTAGAAGATCTTTTTTAGTTCCAGTCTTTTTCATCAATAGTTACTCTCTCTGTAGATAGTTCTNGATTCTTTGCGACCCCATAGACTGCAGCATGCCAGGCCACCCTGTCCATCACCAACTCCCGGAGTTTACCCAAACTCATGTCCACTGAGTTGGTGATGCCATCCAACCATCTCATCCTTGTAGTACCCTTCTCTTCCTGCCTTTAATCTTTCCCAGCATCAGGGTCTTTTCAAATGAGTCAGCTCTTCACATCAGGTGGCCAAAGTATTGGAGTTTCAGCTTCAGTATCAGTCCTTTCAATGGATAGTCAGGATTGACTTCCTTTAGGATGGACTGGTTGGATCTCCTTGCAGTCCAAGGGACTCTCAGGAGTCTTCTCCAACACCATAGTTTAAAAGCATCAGTCCTTTGGTGCTCTGACTGTACATAGCTATTATAGTAGTGTCACTGATATGAGAGCAAAATTTAGTGCTCTTTCACTAGACTTCTATTTTTGCATGGACATAGCTTAAAGATTCCTAAAACTATTTGGGGAAGGATGAGGAAAGTGGTGAGGAGGAACAGGGATGTTAACTGCTAAAAGGATAATATAGCTGGACTGAGAATTCTTTATCCAAGCCACAGAGAGCAGGAAAAAAGAGACTTAGAAACTGATAAAGTTTCAAACCTGAGCACCAAATATACTCTCCTTCCAATGAAAATTGCTAAGTATTTGGTAAAGGTAAAGGAGAATGAACACCTTACTGAATACCTCCAATTTAAGCCTTAGGATGTTCGGAATGTTGTGTATGGTCAGATCACAACTCTGCTCTGGTGAGATCAGCTGGATTGTCTAGATTTGTCTGTCAAAAACCTTAACAATCTAAAAATAAAGCAAATGTTCACTGATTCAGATTTTATGGACATGGACAAAAAATAAAATCAAGAATTACTTTGAATTCAGGTGTGCCTTATGAACCATTATCATAATGAAAAATGGAAATTGCAAGAGCAAAAATAAAGTGGAGATGGACTTTATATTATAAGCAGATATTCTGCTGTATGCAAGGGGGTTCTCCTGGATCATTTAAAATACAAATTCCTTAAACTTATGTATGTATGAATACTGCTAAGTCACTTCAGTTGTGTCTGACTCTGTGCGACCCCAGAGACGGCAGCCCACCAGTCTCCCCCATCCCTGGGATTCTCTAGCCAAGAACCCTGGAATGGGTTGCCATTTCCTTCTCCAATGCATGAAAATGAAAAGTGAAAGTGAAGTCGCTCAGTCGTGTCCGACTCTTAGCGACCCCATGGACTGCAGCCTACCAGGCTCCTCTGTCCATGGGATTTTCCAGGCAAGAGTACTGGACTGGGGTGCCATTGCCTTCTCCATATATGAATACAGATAAGTAATTAATTGGAAGTTATGGGTAAATAAGAAAGATAAATAGAATCTCTTCCATTCGAGTAGTAATAATAAAAATTAAGGTAGAAATAATCTGTAATAATATTCAGAAAAAGATTTTTCATATAATTTTGAAGGTTATTCTTTTCCTGTTGTACCCCCATGTCTGAATAATAAATATGGATCTCTGGGGTAAAAGTACATTGGGATCCAAATATGCTTTATTATTCCTTCAGTCTAGTCAAGGCTATGGTTTTTCCAGTAGTCATGTATGGATGTGAGAGTTGGACTATAAAGAAAGCTGAGTGCAGAAGAATTGATACTTTTGAACTGTGGTGTTGGAGAAGACTCTTGAGAGCCCCTTGGACTGCAAGGAGATCCAACCAGCCCATCCTAAAGGAAATCAGTCCTGAGTGTTCATTGGAAGGACTGATGCTAAAGATGAAACTCCAATACTTTGGCCCCCTGATGCGAAGAGCTGACTCATTTGGAAAGACTCTGATGCTGGGAAAGATTGAAGGCAGGAAGAGAAGGGGATGACAGAGGATTAGATGGATGGATGGCATCACCAACTCAGTGGACATGAGTTTGTGTAAACTTCGGGAGTTGGACAGGGAGGCCTGATGTGCTGCGATTCATGGGTTTGCAAAGAGTCGGATTAAACTTAGTGACTGAACTGACTGATTCCGTCAGTGTTCTACTTTACAAAGGTGGGAGGTGTGATGCTGTGCACTCTAGCAGATTTCTGGNGGGAGTTGGACAGGGAGGCCTGGTGTGCTGCAATTCATGGGTTTGCAAAGAGTCGGATTAAACTTAGTGACTGAACTGACTGATTCCGTCATTGTTCTACTTTATGAAGGTGGGAGGTGTGATGCTCTGCACTCTAGTAGATTTCTGATAGCCTTCAGAGTTCCTGCTGACAAACCAGGTGACAAACTGCATCATGGGAGTTCCCTGTACGTAACTTATTGCCTCTCTCCTGCTACTTTGAATATTCCATCTTTGTCTTTAAGTTTTACCATTTTAACTACTGTGTGTCTTGGTGTGTTCTTCTTTGGGTTGACTCCATTTGGGACTCTCTGTGCTTCTTGGACTTGGATGTCTATTTCCTTTCCCAGGTTAGGAAAGCTTTCAACTCGTAGGTCTTCAAGTATATTCTCTGCCTCTTTCTCTCTCTCTCCTCCTTCTGGAACCCCTATAATGTGAATGTTAGTATGCTTGATGTTGTTTCAGAGGTTTCTTAAATGGTCCTCATATCTTTCTATTCTTTTTGTTGTTCTTGTTCAGGTTCAGTGATTTCTACTACTCTGTCTTCTAGCTCACTGATCCATTCATCCATCTCGTTTAGTCTACTGTTGATATCTTCTGGTGCATTTTAAATTTCAGTTATTGTACTTTTCATCTCTGAGTGTTCTCCATATTTTCTAGCTCTTTGTTAAAAATGTCTAACTTTTCACTATGTTCAGGCTTCCCAGGTGGTGCAAGTGATAAAGAACCCTCCAGCCAATGCAGGAAACATAAGAGAAGTGGGTTCAATCCCTGGGTTGCTAAGATCCCCTGGATATGAAATAGCAACCCACTCCAGTATTCTTGCCTGGAGAATCCCATGGACAGAGAAGCCTGGTGNATAAAGAACCCTCCAGCCAATGCAGGAAACATAAGAGAAGTGGGTTCAATCCCTGGGTTGCTAAGATCCCCTGGATATGAAATAGCAACCCACTCCAGTATTCTTGCCTGGAGAATCCCATGGACAGAGGAGCCTGGTCGGCTACAGTCCATGGTTCACAAAGAGTCAGACACAATTGAGAGACTAACATTTTCACTTTCACTGTTCATTCATTCTTCTCTCAAGTTCTTTGACCATCTTTACAATCATTATCTTAAACTTTTCTTCGGTAGATTGCCTACTACCACTTCACTTTTTTTGATGTTTTATCTTGTTCCTTCACTTGGAATTTGTTCCTCTATTGCTTCACTTAGCCTAATGTGCTGTTTATTGATTTGTAAGTATCTGATAGTTTGGTTACATTTTTCTAACCTTAGGAAAATGGTCTTTTGTATGAGACATCCTGTGTGTTCCAGTAGTGCAGTCCCCTCTGTCCACGAGAGCTATATGCTCTAAGGGTGCCCCCTTTGTAGGCCTGGATCCATTGTAGCAGGCAATTGTGGGTGGTTTGGTAGGTGTGGCTGGCCCCTAATTTAGTTGTTTGCCCAGATCTGCTTTCTGTGGAGGCTGCTGGCTACTGACTGGCAAGAGTGGGTCATGAAATGGTTGGTTGTCAAACCCCAGGGCTGGTTTTGGTTCACTGGTAGATGTGTGTTGGGGCAGCATCCAGGAGATCCCAGAATGTTGTCTGTTCATCAGTGGGTGAAGTTAGGTCCAAGGGCTTGTACAACCCAACTAGAAGGTAGAACTATGTCCTGGGTTATGAATGTAGGACCCAAGCATCCCAGACCATTGGTAGGTGAGGCCCATTCCTGACCTAGCTGACTGTAGTGACTAGGGATCCCAAAGGTTGTGTTGGCCCACTGGTGAGTGAGACTGAATCCTAGGGTGACTGGCTGAGAAGCCTAAGGTATCTCAGTGATGGTTTTGGCCTGCCGGTGAGCATGGTTGGGACTGAGATAGTCTGCCAGAAGGTAGGCTGGATCCTGCTGTGGCAGGCTGCAGGACTGTGGTTGTCTTGCAGCTGGTGTCTGCTTGCTGGTGGATGAGGCTGATCCTGAGGCTGGTCATTGGTGGGAGGAGCTGGGACCCATGGGATTACAGGATTAGGGCCTGTCTACTGGTACTGAGTGGAGCTGGGTCTTACAGTCGTGGGCTGTAGGATCCTTGCATTCCCATGTCTAATGTCTGTGCACTGGTGTATATAGCCAGGGCCTGGGCCCTCTGATGGACAGGGACATGTCCAGGGGCACTGATGGGCTCAGGAAGTCTTGTAGCAGTCTCTCTGCTGGTGAGGGTTCTGTGTCCCTTATCCCTACCCAGTTATTTGCTTGGCCTATGGCATCCCAGCCTTCCTTGGTAGCTCAGATGGTAAAGAATCTGTCTGCCATGCAAGAGACTTGGGTTCAGTCCCTGGGTCTGGAAGATCCCCTGGAGAAGGGAATGGCTACACACTCCAGTATTCTTACCTGGAGAATTCCATGGACAGAGGAATCTGACGGGCTACAGCCCATGGGCAATAAAGAGTTGGACACAACTGAGCAACTGACACACACAAGGCATCCCAGTACTGATGACTCCAGGCTGGTGTGCAGGGATGGGGCTGGGTCCTCAGGCTATTAAGCTAGAGAGAGGGCTCTGAAATGTCACTTGCCAGCACCAGTGTCCATGTGGTAATATAAGCTCCCCAAAATGACTCCCATCATTGTGCATGGCCCCTGGGTGAACTCCAGTTGCCTCCTGCCTCTCCAGGTACCTCTCTAAAACTAGCAGGTAGGTCTGACCCAGGCACTTTTCAATTTACTATTTCTTCCCTGGGTCTCTGAGTGTGTGATATTTTTTGTGTGCTTTTTAAGAATGGAGTTTCTATTTCCCACAGCTCTTTTGGTCCTCCAAAAGTAAGCTCCACTGNAGCCTAAGGTATCTCAGTGATGGTTTTGGCCTGCCGGTGAGCATGGTTGGGACTGAGATAGTCTGCCAGAAGGTAGGCTGGATCCTGCTGTGGCAGGCTGCAGGACTGTGGTTGTCTTGCAGCTGGTGTCTGCTTGCTGGTGGATGAGGCTGATCCTGAGGCTGGTCATTGGTGGGAGGAGCTGGGACCCATGGGATTACAGGATTAGGGCCTGTCTACTGGTACTGAGTGGAGCTGGGTCTTACAGTCGTGGGCTGTAGGATCCTTGCATTCCCATGTCTAATGTCTGTGCACTGGTGTATATAGCCAGGGCCTGGGCCCTCTGATGGACAGGGACATGTCCAGGGGCACTGATGGGCTCAGGAAGTCTTGTAGCAGTCTCTCTGCTGGTGAGGGTTCTGTGTCCCTTATCCCTACCCAGTTATTTGCTTGGCCTATGGCATCCCAGCCTTCCTTGGTAGCTCAGATGGTAAAGAATCTGTCTGCCATGCAAGAGACTTGGGTTCAGTCCCTGGGTCTGGAAGATCCCCTGGAGAAGGGAATGGCTACACACTCCAGTATTCTTACCTGGAGAATTCCATGGACAGAGGAATCTGACGGGCTACAGCCCATGGGCAATAAAGAGTTGGACACAACTGAGCAACTGACACACACAAGGCATCCCAGTACTGATGACTCCAGGCTGGTGTGCAGGGATGGGGCTGGGTCCTCAGGCTATTAAGCTAGAGAGAGGGCTCTGAAATGTCACTTGCCAGCACCAGTGTCCATGTGGTAATATAAGCTCCCCAAAATGACTCCCATCATTGTGCATGGCCCCTGGGTGAACTCCAGTTGCCTCCTGCCTCTCCAGGTACCTCTCTAAGACTAGCAGGTAGGTCTGACCCAGGCACTTTTCAATTTACTATTTCTTCCCTGGGTCTCTGAGTGTGTGATATTTTTTGTGTGCTTTTTAAGAATGGAGTTTCTATTTCCCACAGCTCTTTTGGTCCTCCAAAAGTAAGCTCCACTGTCCCTCAAAGCCAAATATTCTAGGGACTCCTCACCTTCCTGGAGCATGACTCTTAAGCTGGGGAGCCCAGTGTGGGGCTTGGACTCCTCACTCTTTGGGGTGAACCACAGTAGTTGTAACTATTCTCCCATATACAGTTCTCCTACACAAGGGTATGGGTTTTGGCAATATCACAACTCTGCTCTCCCCATGCATCTCCTTGCAAATTCTTCTTTATACATTATATCTTTAGTTTTAGAAGATCTTTTTTAGTTCCAGTCTTTTTCATCAATAGTTACTCTCTCTGTAGATAGTTCTAATTTTGGTGTTTCCATTTGAGATGAGTTTAGGGTCTTCCTACTCTGCCAACTTCAAAGCCATGCTTGATAATTGTCATTGACTTTCTAGAAATTCTGCAGAAAAGCTCCTTTTCATAGAACTTGATTTTAGCTTGATTTGATATTTTAAGGAGAGTTTAAAAGCTCCAGTATATTTCTAGATATCTAGAAGGCCATGCCAATGTTCAGAGCTGTGCTCATGTCTACGAAAAACCTGACAAAGTCCTAATTTCTCATCTCTGGTAGAAACTAGGGATATGCATAACAGGAAATGAAGACTAAGGTAGAGTTGTAAACTGGCCGAAAGTTGAAAGTAAGCATGTATGCAACCCCTCACCAAAGGCTGGGAGACTAATTCCAGGAATTCCAATCATTAGTTCCAGGTTCCAGGAATTTCAATTATTAGTTAACTATTGAGCTAACTTAGTAGAGACTTAAGTGGCTGCACATGACAAAGAATACAAAGTTTAGGAATTTAAGCCAGGTAAGTCACTAAACAAGAAAACAGCAAATAAGCAGCAAATTATCACAGTCAAAACAACAAATTGAAAAGGAATACTTGCTTTCTAGAGTTGGCACATTTTGTTATTTAAAGTATAATTTCCAACAACAATGTGTAACACATTTAAAAAAAAAACAGGAAAAGTATGGGTAAATAAATTGTTAATAGAAACAATCTCTATTGAAGCCAAGATGTTGGACTTAGAATGAAAAAATATCAAACCAACTATTGCAAATACATTCAAGAAACTAAAGGAAACCATATCTAAGGAATTAAAGGAATGCATGAGAGAATTTTCTTACCAAATAATGTCAACAAAGAGCTATAAATTAGAAAAAAGCAAGTGTAAATTCTAAAATTGAAAACAAAAAAAATGACATTAAAAATTCTGTAAAGTTCCTCAACAACAGATTTGAAGTATTGGAGAAAGAATCAGGAAACTTGAAGAAAGGACAACTGAAATTATATAGTCTCATCAGCAGAATAAAATAAGAATGAGGAAAAATGAATTTCAGAGACCTGTGTGAAATCAGCAACCATACCAACATGCCCACAAATGACTAGAACTAACAAATTCAGCAAGAATACAAGATATAAGACTGAATGTATTGAAATCAATTGCATTTTCATTTGCTTTCAATGAACCATCCATAAAATAAAAGTACAAAAACCTGTTGAAATATATTAGAGATCTAAATAAATGGAAACAACACATTCTGTGTTCATTAAATGGATGGGTTAATATTGTTAAGATGGCAGTATTCTTCAAATTAATTGAGACTCCAAGCAATAAGCAATCCTACTCAAAAAAATAATTGCCCTCTTTTTCAGAAATTTACAAAACTGATTCTAAAATTCATATGAAAATCAGGGACCCAGAATAATCAAAGCAATCTTTAAAATAATGACGTTGGAAGACTTTCACTTCCCAATTTCAAAATTTATTACAAACTATAGTAATCAACACCCACTCCAGCGTTCTTGCCTAGAGAATCCCAGGGACGGGGGAGCCAGGTGGGCTGCCATTTGTGGGGTCCCACAGAGTTGGACATGACTGAAGTGACTTAGCAGTAACAGCAGTATAGTAATCAATGGAGAAGGCAATGGCACCCCACTCCAGTACCCTTGCCTGGAAAATCCCATGGACGGAGGAGCCTGGTGGGCTGCAGTCCATGGGGTCGCTAAGAGTTGGACACGACTGAGCGACTTCATTTTCACTTTCCACTTTCACTTTCACTTTTCACTTTCATGCATTGGAGAAGGAAGTGGCAACACAGTCCAGCGTTCTTGCCTGGAGAATCCCAGGAATGGGGGAGCCTGGTGGACTGCCATCTCTGGGGTCGCACAGAGTCGGACACAACTGAAGCGACTTAGCAGCAGTAGCAGCATAGTAATCAAGACAGTACGATACTTCTATGAAGACAGACATATAAGTCAATGAATTAGAATTGAGATTTGAGAAATAAACAATTTTAATACAGCCCGTTTATTTTCAACAAATACACCATGACAATTCAATGAAGAAAGAATAGTTTTTCCAACAAATGGTGCTGATACAATCGGATATCCATATGAAAACCAGCCTGGGTGAGTGGGAGAGAGGCTTAAAAGGGAAAGGGGTATGTATATACACACACACACTTACAGCTGATTTGCAATGTTGTTCATCAGAAACCAACACAACATTGTAAAGCAACTATCCTCTAACTAAAAAAGTAAAATAATAAAAAAGGAAACAATAATCAGTATATTAGGCTGTACTCCTCCCTCATGTCATATATAAATGCTAATTCTAAATGTAAGAACTAAATGTATAAAATAGCAGAAAAGATAGGATACTTTTATTTGTGATCTTAGATTAAACATAGGTTCTAAAATTTGACACCAAAATTGAGAGACAAAATATAGACAAATTGGATTCCAATAAATATTAAAAATCTTTGTCCTTCAAACTACACCATCCAAAAAGACAACCCACAAAATGAGATAAAATATTTTCAAATCATATATTTGAAATGGGACTTCAGTCTAGCTGTGGCTTTTCCAATGGCCTAGTGGATAAAGAATCTGTCTGCAATTCAGGAGACATAAGAGATGTGGGTTTGATCCCTGGGTCAGGAAAATCCCCTGGAGGGGAAAATGGCAACACATTCCGGTTTTCTTGCCTGAAAAAATCCAATGGACAGAGGAGCCTGGTGGGCTACAGTCCATGGAACTGTGAAGAGTTGGACATGATTAAGCACAAGTGAGTTAAATCTAAATAATATACTAAACTATTACAGCTCAACAATGAAAAAGACAACTCAATTAGAAATGGGAAAAATATCTGAATAACTATTTTTAAGTTAAGAAGAACATATATATGATCATAAACCCAAAATCACTATAGAGAAAAAGATAATCAACATCATAGTCACTAGAGAAATTTAAATCAAATTAGTTATATGCTACTTCACACACCTAAGGATGATTAAAATCAAATATACAATCAACAATAATAATGGTAAAAATATGGAGAAACTGGAACTCTCACACATTGCTGGTGGGAATGTAAAATGATATAGCTGCTTTAAAAAACAGTTTGAAAATTCCTCAAAATATGAAATATAAAATTATGATATGAGCCCAAATTCCATTCCTAGGTATATATCCAAGAGAAATGAAAGTATATGCCTACATAAAAACTTGCACATGAATAATCATAGCAACATTATTCATAATAGTCAAAATGAAGCAACTCAGCTTTCCCTCAACTGCTAAATGAATTGACAAATTTGATATATCCATGCAATGCAATATTATACTTTGATTTAAAAACTGAAGCTTTAATACAAGCAACATAAACTTTGAAAACATGAAAAATGAAAAGTTAATCTGAAAAACCACATACTATATGATTCCATTCATATAGCCAGATGAGACAGATCCATAGACATAAAGTAGATTGGTGGTTGCCAAATTCTGGCAAGAGGGAGAAATGTGGAGTGACTGGTAATAGATAAGGTTTCTCGAGGCCAAGAAAATATTAGAATATTAAGTAGTGATGATAGTTGCACAATTTTATGAATATGCAAAAACCCCACTGAATTATATATCTTAAAAGGGTGAATGTTATGACATATACATTATTTCTCAATAAAACTATTATAAAATATTTAGCCTGTCTTACCCTTGGCATTTTCATACTCGAGATGCTTTGAAATCTGAGATCCCTGTGAATGACCTACGTGAGAACATTTAGCTTATGTTTTGGCAATGGCAATTTGCCATTGAATTAATACAAAATTAAGGTTTACCTTGTTCTTTATCCTAAAACAGAACTTCTTCACAATTTGTTTTATAAAATGAAGGAAATTGAAATAATTTTCATTGCTAGTCATTAAATTAGATAGCATAAGAGAAATCAAATATGAAATCATAGAGACTTTGCCTGCTAAGAAAGGTTATATCTCTTGCAGTCCACAATAGGATAAAATCATGTTTGTGTACCTACTATGTCCAAAAACAAACATTATATCAAATATATTTACCATGTTTCTAATAATATAGTCTATTTTAGACCATATTATAATAGTTTCTATTTTCCCTTCTCCTACTAGACTGGAAGATTCTTGAAAGTAGGGATTCTATAATACTCACCTTTGATTCTTNCATAATAGCCAAAATGAAGCAACTCAGCTTTCCCTCAACTGCTAAATGAATTGACAAATTTGATATATCCATGCAATGCAATATTATACTTTGATTTAAAAACTGAAGCTTTAATACAAGCAACATAAACTTTGAAAACATGAAAAATGAAAAGTTAATCTGAAAAACCACATACTATATGATTCCATTCATATAGCCAGATGAGACAGATCCATAGACATAAAGTAGATTGGTGGTTGCCAAATTCTGGCAAGAGGGAGAAATGTGGAGTGACTGGTAATAGACAAGGTTTCTCGAGGCCAAGAAAATATTAGAATATTAAGTAGTGATGATAGTTGCACAATTTTATGAATATGCAAAAACCCCACTGAATTATATATCTTAAAAGGGTGAATGTTATGACATATACATTATTTCTCAATAAAACTATTATAAAATATTTAGCCTGTCTTACCCTTGGCATTTTCATACTCGAGATGCTTTGAAATCTGAGATCCCTGTGAATGACCTACGTGAGAACATTTAGCTTATGTTTTGGCAATGGCAATTTGCCATTGAATTAATACAAAATTAAGGTTTACCTTGTTCTTTATCCTAAAACAGAACTTCTTCACAATTTGTTTTATAAAATGAAGGAAATTGAAATAATTTTCATTGCTAGTCATTAAATTAGATAGCATAAGAGAAATCAAATATGAAATCATAGAGACTTTGCCTGCTAAGAAAGGTTATATCTCTTGCAGTCCACAATAGGATAAAATCATGTTTGTGTACCTACTATGTCCAAAAACAAACATTATATCAAATATATTTACCATGTTTCTAATAATATAGTCTATTTTAGACCATATTATAATAGTTTCTATTTTCCCTTCTCCTACTAGACTGGAAGATTCTTGAAAGTAGGGATTCTATAATACTCACCTTTGATTCTTTGTATCTGACAATGACAGGTATACAGAATAAGTTCAATATGTTTGTCAAATACTTGAATAACATAATTTAGACCTGATAATTTATTAAGGAATTATGAAAACCACTTGTTCCTAGGCTTTAAAAACACTTTATAACCTAAGAGATATTTAGAAGGGATAATGTTTTGGCAATAACAAGCACACTGATAACAGGCCCTTTTCCTTGACATGAAAAGTTGTAAAAATGAACCAAAGTGAAGCAAATGTTTTCAGATTTGGGGCAATAAGCAGCATAGTACTTTGATCCCTGTGAAGAGAGAAACAAATGAGGTGAACCCTATAATTACTCCATCTTTCTGCCTGGAAGTTCTTTCCCAATTAAGATTCAGGGAGGGAGATCTCAAGCAGAGTACTCAGCTATGGAGGCAGAGATCATAATTAGAGGCAGCAGGAAAATGTAATGGGCAGGGTTCCAGAAAGGATAGAGCTGTGCAGAGAAGGATCATCATAAATCTGCATAGAGATCCTTTGAAGTTTTTGTGAAATTCCAAAGTTTACTCAGTGGTAGGGGTTCTGATCAACCAGAGTGAAGAGACCTTTTTGAACACCCCAGGTTTCCCTCTGAGACCATAGAAAGGGCATAGATTAGGAGTATAGAAATCTAAGATCTACTTTAGCAAAACTTCCAGATAAGACTTGAAATGATCAAACTGATCTGCCAGAAAATTAAAAGCTTTCTGTAATGAAACTAAACACTCTTTAAAAGAAGTAGGCAAAATCTAGACTCTCAACAGTATAGCAATCTAAATATCCATCAGTTTAAAAATTACTAAATATGTGGAGAGTGAGGATTGTGATCCATTTTCAGAAAAAAAAATCAGTGAATAAAATAAGACACAGATTAGAGTGCATGAAATTGGCACTCAAGAGCTTTAAGACAGCTGGATGCATGATACTAGATGCTTGGGGCTGGTGCACTGAGATGACCCAGAGTGATGGTACAGGGAGGGAGGTGGGGGGGTGTTCAGAATGGGGAACACGTATATACCTGTGGCGAATTCATTTTGATGTATGGCAAAACCAATACAATATTGTAAAGTTTAAAAAAAGAATTTAAAGGAAAACATAAATAAAATGATAAACAAAAGATATAAGAATCAAATGGACACTACAGAGGCAAAAAATGAAATATCTGAAATGTAAAAATTACTAATATGACTTAAAAGCAGATTAGATATTGTGAAAGAAAACACTGATAAACTTGAAGTTGTTATTCTAGATACTATCAAAATCAAAGCACAAAGGTTATCTGTATACACTAACAACAGAGCATAAATGCACAGATTACTATAACAAGTTGACAAAAATCATCAAGGATATAGAAGACCTGAGAAACTATATCATTATTGATAAAGATTAACCTAATTGACATTTATAGAACACTTCATACAATAACAGCAAAAGATACAATATTTTCAAATGGGCTATTATTCATCAATATATACCACTTGCTGGAAAATAAAAGTCCAACAAATATTAAAGAATTAAAATCATACAGATCACGTTCTCTGGATAAAACAGAATTGATCGCTAATGAATAAATCCCAAATCTGGAAAATCCTAGATTCCTGGAAATTAAGCGACACTATTTTAAATATCTCTATAATCAAAGGAAACAAGAAACACAGAAAATATTTTTAGATAAACAACAGTAAAACATAACATTAAAATTAGTGGAATACAGCTAACATGGAAAAAATATTTGAACAAATACTTCATGAAACCTATTTTAGTGGAAAAAAAACCATGAAGAGATATGCATCATTAACTGCTAGGAAAATAAAAATTAAAATTATAGTGAAATGCTAATTTCCACCCACCAGGTTGGTTAAAATTTTAAAGGCTAGCAATACCTAATGTTCATAAGAATATGGAGAAAAGGAAACCTTCACACAGTACTACTGAGAGTATAAAACAGTACAGCTACTTGGGGAAGCAATTTGTTTCTTATGAGGTTAAGCCCTCACATACCATGGGACCCAGCAATTATACTGCAGTGTGTGTACCAAAAAGAAATGAAAACCTATGTCTATATAAAGACATATATAAATGGTCATGGCAGCTTTGTTCATTACAGCCCCAAACTGGAAGTAATGCAATATCCAGTAACTGATAAATAGAGAAACTGTGGCCCATCCATACAGTGGAGGACTAGTAAGCAGTACAAATGCAAAAACTACAAAGCGTGCAACAGCATTGTTGAATCTCGGGAATACAGCGAAATAGGCCAGATAAACAGAGTATTCAGTTATAAGCTGCCAAGATGGGGAAACAGTGGAAACAGTGTCAGACTTTATTTCTTTGGGCTCCAAAATCACTGCAGATGGTGATTACAGCCATGAAATTAAAAGACGCTTACTCCTTACTCCACGCCAGGCCTCCCTGTCCATCACCAACTCCCGGAGTTCACTCAGACACATCCATCGAGTCAGTGATGCCATCCAGCCATCTCATCCTCTGTCGTCCCCTTCTCCTCCTGCCCCCAAACCCTCCCAGCATCAGAGTCTTTNTCACTCAGACACATCCATCGAGTCAGTGATGCCATCCCGCCATCTCATCCTCTGTCGTCCCCTTCTCCTCCTGCCCCCAAACCCTCCCAGCATCAGAGTCTTTTCCAATGAGTCAACTCTTCACATGAGGTGGCCAAAGCACTGGAGTTTCCCCCTGGCATGCTGAAATTCATAGGGTCGCAAAGAGTCAGACACGACTGAATGACTGAATTGAACTGAACTGACAAGGCTAAAACACACAAAATAATCTCTGGTGAATGTTAAGAAAAACATAGTGACTGCCTTTGAAGAAGTGGGTGGGCATTGGAAGAAGGACACAAGCAATATCCTGTGTGTTAGAAACTGGGTATATGCATTTTTAAAAACACTTTGATCTTTAAAACAAAGTTCTGTTCTTTTATTGAACATAAATTATATGCCAATATAAAATAAAAATAGAGATTAATGTTTTGGCTGAACAGTATGTTTATTTTGTTAAAAAATTTTAAAATTAGCAAATAGCCATGAAAGAAATATCCTANGTGGAACTTACAAGGTGGGAAGACTAAAGAAGAGAAACTGGAGGATCTTACACAAATAAATCAGAATCTTACTGGACCTGCAATTTTTACATCAAGACAAACTCTCTACAACATTTTATACTGAGTGCGTTTATAGTCAAAACCTTGAAAATGATGATTCAGCTTCAGAAAGTAGTAGAGTTTGGCAAGGAAGGAGACAAAGAAGAAAAGCTCTGAGCATGACAAAAGATAATTCAAAGTTCTTTTCTCTTTTGTATTTTCCTTATCCTGAAATAAATATCTTTAGAAGGGACATGGTCACAGCTATCCATTTAGATTTCAAGGCTGGCCATGGCACGAATCACTACTACACCCTTTTTATTTGCATAAAGCAATTTCCCCCATGGTCGGTGACTTTAGAGTTGTCTAGACAACATGCTTCAGATGGAATCAGTGACCTTAGATACACCAAGCTAA
This sequence comes from Raphicerus campestris, assembly GCA_006410735.1. Classification (NCBI taxonomy): domain Eukaryota; kingdom Metazoa; phylum Chordata; class Mammalia; order Artiodactyla; family Bovidae; genus Raphicerus; species Raphicerus campestris. The sequence goes on along the minus strand of SJYW01048887.1, from coordinate 638,982 downwards.
CTCTAAATTAGCGATGAGTGGAGCTGGAAGGAGGTATTATAGTAGTTATAAACCATAAGAAGGTATTTAAATAGATAGATAAGACACATGCAAATCTTTTCATTGCCATGACAACCATCTTGATATAGGTTTTCCATATGTAGCAAGAAGGGAAGAGCAAAAGGCATTGGGAAAATAGCAGGAACCTGTAATGAAAATGAACCCTGGCAGGGGATTAGTCCAGATCTTGGTCATTTATTGAATTTTAATAGAATACAAACTTCTGTAGTAATACACTACTCACTGGGTCAGAAGACCATCATTTTCAAACCTCAGCTGTAAAGTTCTCAGTTATATGGTTACATCCCAGGTCCCAAGTCTTCACAATGGCTCTGATAGGCCCAAGAAAGGAGGGAAGGAAGAATGCCAGAGTGCTACTCAATGCAGATTCTTTGGTGCCCCCGCCCCAGAGAGCTTTTCAGAGAAGGGTTTGTCCGGTATTCAGATGCATAGCTGGTAAGCATGTCTTGTTTGTTTGTGTGTCTCAGAGAATCTAGTGAACACCTAAATCATCACATCATGCAATGGCATCATGAAGTGTATTTCATTTCAAAGGAGGATGGAATTTCTTCTCGTGCGACTGCCTTGAGTGGGGAGGGGCACGCTGCCTGCCTCCCTCTCCTTTTCCAGTTTTGTTTCCCTCCCTTCTCCGGAGCNATGAAATGTATTTCATTTCAAAGGAGGATGGAATTTCTTCTCGTGCGACTGCCTTGAGTGGGGAGGGGCACGCTGCCTGCCTCCCTCTCCTTTTCCAGTTTTGTTTCCCTCCCTTCTCCGGAGCTCTTATCTCCCTGTCTCTGTCTCGTTCCTGCTAGAGTTCTTCATTTCTTCTAAGCGCTGAAATACTGTCAGGTCAGGGCAGCTCCAGGCACTGGTGGTCTTCCTGTGGCCTGGGAAGCTCCCTCCAGCCTTATTTCCTTCTGCCTCTCTCCTCACAGAGAATCCAGCCTCTCATCTCAACCTGGTTCACCCAGAGCATCTGCTCGGAGGTGAGTGATGGAGGCAGGAGAACACGGGGTACCTCCAACTCCATGTAACATTTTCCTCTGCAGATCAGAGGCCTTCACAAGGTCTTGGAATGTTTTGAACTATAAATGGCAAATCTGCTTGCTACTTTTAAGGCCAAAACTGGTACCCGCAGAGTCATTAAATTTTTTCATTCAGATCTTTGTAAGTACAGTCAATGTATAGATGCCTTTTGCCACAAACTGGTACTTCAACACACAGGGGAACACTGGTTAAAACAAGCTATTTTATTAATTAAAGTAATAACAAATAATAACCCTAAACTTCAAAATGTTTAGTGCAAGTCTTGGCTCAGTCATCTGTGTTCTGAGGCTATTTTAAAATATGGATGTCCTTCGTGCTCTTTCTAGCGTGAAACCAAATCAAAGCCAGAAAGACTCCCCTTTCCAATCACACAATAACTTAAATGCTAATTTGGCCATAACTCTTAAAAACCAAACTGTATGGTGTATTATTTACATATGATTTATCTAAAAACCATTTAAGTGACAGCTTACTCTAGCAGAAGGTAGATACAACAAAGGGTTAAACAAGAAGCACCCTTCAGCAAAGCACAATTTAAAATCTCATTCATCAGATTCCACCTGTCCTTCGAAAAACATTCTAACTTTATAGAATTTGAAGACTAACCATAGCCTCGGAAACTGTTGGTATTAGCACTGTAGGGCATCCTGTGTACTGATGTCTCAGTTCCTTACCCAGAATACGTGTTCTGTCTGACAAATCTGGGGGGTGTTGTTTTGCCTTCAAGATAGTCAGATGTTCCTTTTTTGACATCTGGGGTTTTAATTAACAGTCTCGCCATGTATTTAAAGCAAAATGAACTTGGTCGGATCTGGACAATGCTGTGAAGCATTTTTATTTACGAACGCCATCCCTGTCATGTTAATTTGTACCAAGTTCTGATTTATCCTAAAAGAACACATTACGCAGCGGATTTGGAGGAGTTAAAGGGAATCTACAGGGTGACTTTAATCTTTATGTCTTTATATACTGGAGGGCATTTTACTGCCCCTCTGCACTGCTCTCACTACACAATCATTTTCTGCTTTAGAAATGTAGCCATTTGGATCAATAGTTACAGTACAATATATTGTACTTCTGATGGGGGCCTCCTAGGACAGTTAAGAAACACTGGCCGTGGTACTTTCACCAAATGCTTGGCTATTCTCTGAAATCCATTTCTTTTAAAAAAAGAATTAGGACAACATACATCGAGTCAAATTTATAGGCATTATAATGAAATTTTACTTATTCTACTTATATATATTAAAATAATATTAGGAAAAATGGAGTGTAAAAGAACACTTTGCAGCTTGAAAAACAGAGATTTTGAATGGGACACCAGAACAGTAGCAGCTAGAAGTAGCTGTCTTTTGGAATTTGTAGCTGCTGCTAGCAAACACTGAGATTTTGGATTTGGCTTCTATTTCTAGATCTTGTGATGACTGTACACTTCTAATGTTGGAAAGAAAGGGGAGAAAAATCCCTGAGATGGCCACAGATGTTTGCAGAGTGTGATGGTGGAGCTAGCAAATACATAAAGAAGTTATATGTCTCTTAAAGTGTTAAATGTAGGCTGCAAGTTGAGGATTTTACTGTAAATTCTTTATCTATAAACAAACTGGGTTATCACAGCTGTTTATTGTACTGCCAGCCCTGATTCTAACCTTTATGTCTTTATTGCTTACATACCACTCCCTTGTTTATGTGTCTGTACCATTCGGTGCCCTTGAACTTGGTCCCTCAGAGCCCCGACCCCTGCATGCTTGCTCACTCACTCCACTCACGTCTGCAATCAGTAAATCTGAGACAGGCCCTGGCTGATAGCCGAGCTGCAGTAGGGCAATTAACACAGAACTAAAGTGTCATTCCTGGCACGGTGGGGAGAGTGGCAGACCACAGATGACAGTTCTCAGTTCTGAAGCTGTGACATCCAGGCCAGACCTGGAATTATAGGGAACAAGGGGAAAAAAGGAAAGAGGGAGAGAGGGGGGGTGCATTTTGGGGGGGAGAGAATTCCTCAAAGAAAAGCGCTGAGTGGCTTCTCTTTGAAGAATTGTTTATTCCCTGTATCAGATTCCAGCTGTCTGACCAGTTAATTGGATGAATACCTAGAGGAAAACATTCTGTGCACTGAGTGAATTGGGAAAAATGGGCATCTTTCTTTTCTCTTTAGAAGGAGAAAGTGCTTTTTCTTTAAAAAAAAAAAAAAAAAAAACACCAACTTTCAATCACCTTTTAATGGTGTTCCTGCCAGACTTAGATTAAAAAAAGGAAAAGAAATATCTTTTATTAAGTGCCTCCCCCCACCTTTTTGCCCACTCACGGTTTTCCCTGCAGCCACCTACATGCTCCGACTCTGATATCTTAATAAAGTTAGTGTTGAATAGAAGCAGGGCACCCAGGCAGCTGCCTGCTGAGGGGCAGCTTCCCATTTAGCCCCTTTCTCTAAGTAGCTCTGGAGACCCACCTATACAATGAGATAAAGCTGTTCTTAATCCCCAGGTCCAGAGGACCCTCAGACCACCAGGGGGCATTGTGGATCCTGAGCTTGGACATCTAGGTGTCAGCTTCCTGCGAGCTGTGCAAATCGATTTTGAAAGCAAAGCCAGCCTTTCCTTGGATTGAATGCTCTCTCTCCCCGTCCTTCTCCCCACCCCAGACTTTGCCTGCTACTCTCCTCAAATATTATTACTTTTCATGGGACTATTTCCTATCATTAGGAAACCATAGTTAGTAATAGCAGCTATCATTTATTAAGTACGTAATTGATGTGCTTCACTGGGCTTCCCAGGTGGCTCAGACAGCAAACAATCTGCACCCAGTGTGGGAGACCCGTGTTCAGCCCCTGGGTTGGGAAGATCCCCTGGAGTGGGGAAATGACAGCCCACTCCAGTATTCTTGCCTGGAGAATTCCATAGACAGAGACAAGGAACCTGTCTATCATGCACAGGGTCTCAAAGAGTTGGCCATGACTGAACTAACACACAATAATTGTTGTCATGTGTTCTGTAGACTGTATCTTATTTTTTTCTCACAATACCAAAAAAAAAAAAAAAAAAGCAAACCTCATAAAACCTGGATTATTCTTTCCACATTCCAGATAAAAAAGCTGAAAGTCAGAACAATCAAATATCTTGCCCCAGGTCAAAGGGCTATAAAATGTAGAACCAAATTAAAACCTATGCTGATGCCAGGAAATCTGTCTGTCTCTGTCAAAATGTGAGCCTCTGTCTCAAGTCTTTTCCATACTGGAAAAGATGAGCTTCAGACAGTTCCTGATTGCACTATATCTCAGGTTCCTTACCTGTAAAGATGGGGGTAATAAACCTAGTAGGATTGTCATGAGGACTCAGTGAGGTGATGCTGCATACACAAAGTACATCCAGCACATCCTAAGAGTCCTATAGATATAGTTGTTTTTGTCATTGCTGTTGTCATCATCACCATCATCACCTTGCTTCTCTGCCCATTCACAATGAGGAGGTGAAGGATTGGCAAGTTGAAGAAGTCAATGTGATCATTTGAACAAAATAATTTGCCATCCACAGAAAAGAGGAAAAAGAGTTGGATTTTAGACACAAGGATTTATTTGTGAAGTATCACATAATTCCATTCAGTTGGGCACCGAGGTCACACAAACAATGGATTGTTTAAAAGGAGCTCTGAGACTGACTGACTTACGTGAATGATTTGTTAGTAATGTAGCTAATATGACTTTGGCATGACTGTGTCTCATACTATTCCATCTACTACGTGGTTGTGAAATGAAGGCAGTTTTTTTTTCTCTCCAACTCTGCCTTATGGACATGATATATTGGATTTAGCATCTTGTCCAGGAAGGTAAGATTCACGTTCTGAATACACATTTGATAGTGTGATGCTCCATATTAGCACTAAGTGGATTATTGAACTCATTTTAAAGGATGTGGTGATGGGATAGTTAAGTACTATGGTGGTTTCCCATACATGCTGGGGTAAATCCATCTACTCAGCTTCATGATTCATCACTTTTCCCAGTACACCACACTACACAGGTGCATCTGTATTCTAGCAATATGGAGAACACAGGAAGTGACCAGTGTGCTCAGAAATCATTACAGTATCAAGACTGGTGCTATGTAGTATGCCTAATAAAAATAAAATAATTGTTAGTTACTATTCTGTAGGAAAACTAGGTGAGAAATCTTGAAATTTTGAGTTCACCATTGAAATCCCTAAAGATTACTCCTTAAAAATGGCAGTTGCTAGGAACCTGCTCCTAATAGATGCATTTGTGTTTGCATTTATTATTGCCTTTGAAGCATTTTGGATGTGACCCATGGTTTAATTGAAGGACATCAGAAGTGAATATCCCTCCACCTCATTCCCATGCCTCTGCTAATTCCACTTTTACTTTAATTTCTGTTTGCCTGATAGGTGATAGGTTGTTTTGGGTTTTTTTGGCAGAAAACAAACAACATTTCTGAGACTAAGATTTGAAGAATTTTTAATGGCTTAGTGCCTTCCTAGAGACTCAGGACATTATATTTGAATTTTAAAATTATCCAAAGCACTTTAATTTTGCTTGGCTTAGACTTGCCTAAACTTATTTAACCATAGAATTCTTGAATTATTGAATAATAGTGTATAACTGTGGCAGAATTATCTGCTGAACCATCTGAATCTGGGTACAGTCAAGAGAAGGAAAAGTATGGACCATGTAGGGCACAGAAGAAGCAAATCACCTCTGCCCAAATACCCTGGTCACACCTAACCACAAGGAAAGCCAGAAAATGTAATGTTGCTGGTTCCCAGAAGGAAAAGGAACCATGACTTGGGAATAGCTAGCTGGATTTCCACACGTATGTCAACTGATAACATCTTTCAGAAAGAAGATCCCACAATCCAGAGACAGTTCTGGGCCATGTTCTTTTACCTCCTTGAAATATGACTAGATGCTCTCTAAATTTATCCCCCCAAAGACCTAAGACCTACAAGTTTGTCTTTAAGGAATGCTTGTTAATGAAGCAGAGAAAATTTCTGCTATTATTTAAGTTCAATGTTCTGATGGATCTTATTTCTTTGAATTACAACACTGAAGAATCAATATAAATCTTACTTCAGTAGAAGAAGGGAGGGAAGATGGGGTTATGTGGCTCAGATACAGATCTTTCTGTTGTTATGGGTTAACACAGAGATAGAGTTTAGAAATTGGGAAGGAATGATTGTTTGTAACCCATTTGGAAGCATTTCTTATATATCAGATGTCTCCAGCCAGCTTTAGACCAGTAGTAGCTCACACTCAATTCATGATTGAATTGTCTGATCAATATTTGAAATATTGATACCCTGTGCTTTGAGTTGAAAAATGGATATGTAGGGTTTGAAATTTAGGCAGGCAGGAAGTAAACTGACATGCTGGTGTGAAAGTTCTGAATCCAGACTTGCTTTTTCTGTAAGGCACATGTTCAGCTATTAGCCCATTGGAGTAGACAACAGGACTGCTTGAGGGTAGGAGCAGAAGGTTTCTGGAAAAGAAGTAATGAGTTGACTCTAGCTCTGTGACATCCATAGAGGTGATATCATACCTCCACCCTTCATTTGGAGCTGGAAAATATAGTAAAGATAGTTTTAGTGACCATTATTGTGCCTCAATGCATATAAAATAAATAATTTTATAAAGAAAAATCACATCCCTATGGGCCCTCTAGGTTATTTCAAAACCCATCTTGAAAAGTTTAACTCAGATCAACTCATAATCATACCATTTCTTAAGCTAGACCATATCTTTGAAACTACTGAGCCTGCGCTTGAGTCCATGAGTCTCAGTTACTAAGTCCATGCACTGCAGCTACTGAAGCCCATGTGCCTAGAGCCCATTTTCCACAGCAAGAGACGGCCCACATGCAGCAGTGAAGAACCAGCACAGCCAAAAATCAATCAATAAAATTGTTTTTTAAAAATACTAACGTTAGCTTTNTGCCTTCCTAGAGACTCAGGACATTATATTTGAATTTTAAAATTATCCAAAGCACTTTAATTTTGCTTGGCTTAGACTTGCCTAAACTTATTTAACCATAGAATTCTTGAATTATTGAATAATAGTGTATAACTGTGGCAGAATTATCTGCTGAACCATCTGAATCTGGGTACAGTCAAGAGAAGGAAAAGTATGGATCATGTAGGGCACAGAAGAAGCAAATCACCTCTGCCCAAATACCCTGGTCACACCTAACCACAAGGAAAGCCAGAAAATGTAATGTTGCTGGTTCCCAGAAGGAAAAGGAACCATGACTTGGGAATAGCTAGCTGGATTTCCACACGTATGTCAACTGATAACATCTTTCAGAAAGAAGATCCCACAATCCAGAGACAGTTCTGGGCCATGTTCTTTTACCTCCTTGAAATATGACTAGATGCTCTCTAAATTTATCCCCCCAAAGACCTAAGACCTACAAGTTTGTCTTTAAGGAATGCTTGTTGATGAAGCAGAGAAAATTTCTGCTATTATTTAAGTTCAATGTTCTGATGGATCTTATTTCTTTGAATTACAACACTGAAGAATCAATATAAATCTTACTTCAGTAGAAGAAGGGAGGGAAGATGGGGTTATGTGGCTCAGATACAGATCTTTCTGTTGTTATGGGTTAACACAGAGATAGAGTTTAGAAATTGGGAAGGAATGATTGTTTGTAACCCATTTGGAAGCATTTCTTATATATCAGATGTCTCCAGCCAGCTTTAGACCAGTAGTAGCTCACACTCAATTCATGATTGAATTGTCTGATCAATATTTGAAATATTGATACCCTGTGCTTTGAGTTGAAAAATGGATATGTAGGGTTTGAAATTTAGGCAGGCAGGAAGTAAACTGACATGCTGGTGTGAAAGTTCTGAATCCAGACTTGCTTTTTCTGTAAGGCACATGTTCAGCTATTAGCCCATTGGAGTAGACAACAGGACTGCTTGAGGGTAGGAGCAGAAGGTTTCTGGAAAAGAAGTAATGAGTTGACTCTAGCTCTGTGACATCCATAGAGGTGATATCATACCTCCACCCTTCATTTGGAGCTGGAAAATATAGTAAAGATAGTTTTAGTGACCATTATTGTGCCTCAATGCATATAAAATAAATAATTTTATAAAGAAAAATCACATCCCTATGGGCCCTCTAGGTTATTTCAAAACCCATCTTGAAAAGTTTAACTCAGATCAACTCGTAATCATACCATTTCTTAAGCTAGACCATATCTTTGAAACTACTGAGCCTGCGCTTGAGTCCATGAGTCTCAGTTACTAAGTCCATGCACTGCAGCTACTGAAGCCCATGTGCCTAGAGCCCATTTTCCACAGCAAGAGACGGCCCACATGCAGCAGTGAAGAACCAGCACAGCCAAAAATCAATCAATAAAATTGTTTTTTAAAAATACTAACGTTAGCTTTCTTTTCATTTGTTAATATTTTGAAATTCATTCTCTCCCTTTCTCCCTCTTCTCTGTGTTTCTCTCTCTCTGTCTCTTCTCTCTCTCTCACTCTGTCACTTTAACCACATTATTTACATGCATATGTTTGCAAGCTTCTCTGATAGCTTAATTGGTAAAGAATCCACCTGCAATGCGGGAGACCTGGGTTCAATCCCTGGGTTGGGAAGATATCCTGGAGAAGGGAAAGGCTACCCACTCCAGTATTCTAGCCTGGAGAATTCCATAGACTATACAGTCCATGGGGTCACAAAGAGTCGGACATGACTGAGTTACTTTCATTTCACTCATATCTTTGAGATAATCTAATTTCCTGATTTTATAGGAGACAAAATTAAAAGTCCCAAAAGGCAAAATGGCCTGGCGAAAATTGCATGTTGTTTGTGGCAGAAATGGTCATAAACGTCATGTGTTTAATGGCATGCCCAATCTCTAGGTATCATTTATTTCAAAATATTTAAATAATCCATCTAAATAGCTATTTACTTAGCAAAAATAAACTTAGCACTGTGAATTTAACGAGGTTTTATATTTTTTTCAAAACTATTTTCTATGTACTGTGATAGGTGCTGGATTTACAGTTAGTAATAACAGAAAGAAGCCAGAGGTTGTTGAGAGGAATAAATGAGCTAATAAGGTGTTCACTTAGAATGTAGTTTGGCAAATAGTGAATGATTAATGAATGTTCGCTGTTGTTTCTGTTGTCCTTGTTATCCTTACCTTTATGGAACGTTAGTAAAACAAGAAAACATTTCCCCATTTGGTTTCCTCTCTGCAAAATCTCATTCCTTGGTGGCTTGTGGCTTTAGGAAATCCAGTGTATCCTGTGAGAACCCCTGATACAAGCCCCTTATTCTTCACGGACTTCATTCCTTTGTGATTCCAAGCCAGAGCTTATTTGGTAAGAGGTTTCCTGGGAATATTTATAGTTAGCAGCTGATTTGGAGCAGACAATTTAAGCTTTATAAGCAGCATGTATTAATACTTTTTAGTGGTTTTTTTTTTTTTTTCCTGAATTAACTATCTGTGCAGTTGTAGCAGCTACTAAACTTTTCAGGGAAAGATAAGAAAGGAGAGTGGGAGAGAGGAAGGGAGAGAGTGAGAAAGAGAGATCAATGGGGTGATTATGCAAGTTTTAAAATTTATAAATGCTAAGGAAGTGCTACAGTGGGTGCTGCAGGGACAACAAAATGGGTGAGGTCCATCTTCAGGCTTAGAGGACTTTGTCATCTACTCACGGAGATAAAGAAAGTGCACAAAGAAGAAGACATAGAGTAGACACCTGAAGCTCTGTAAAGGAAACAAACAAAAAAAAACAAAGAGAAATCACATTAGACAAGAGGGCACTTGCCTTTGAAATCATCAAGAGCAGTGACCCCTTGGCCAAAGAAGGTGTTGAATTTAAGATGACATAGCACTTCTCTAGTGTTCTAATAGCACAGGTTGTTTGCTTGTTTTTACTATGAAAATTTATGTTCCAAACTGCCTGTTGTTGTATTAGTATTTATCTGTGCACTAACAGTGTACCCTGTGTCTGAGAGAATTTCTCTTCAAGTGTTTCAAGTAAAAAAAAAAAAAAAATCAGGTATAACAAAGGTGCAAAGGGGTGTAAACTCAGAGGCAGTGTTGTTTGGAAATGTAAAGCCTCAATGCTGAGCCACTGTATAGGATTCAAAGGCACTGGGATTGAAGTAGACAGAAATGTAGACTGAAAGAAGGGGCTTATTTTCTGTATAGAGGGACATGCTGGAGTTTCAAGCTTTGGACATTTTTTACAAAAAACATTATGTTCTAAAACTTGGTGAATAAAACTATCAAAACAATATTCCACTAAAATGGGAAGCAACCTAGATAGATACCTTTCATTTAAAGTACATCATCAATGTCATCAATCAGTTCTTGAGAGTTCCTCCACACAGTAATCACTGCAAACCAATAATTCAAATTATTGTAACTTTAAGTACATGAAGAAAGGGAATAAGGACATGCTCAGTTGATAGCAAATAGCTAAAGAACCAAGTCAAATCAATTTGATCTTCAGGCNCTAGTTGTGAGACTGCCACTAAATTCCAAGTGTTGTTATTATTGTTTTTCAGTCGCTAAGTCCTGTCCAATTCTTTTGAAACCCTATAGATTGTAGCCCACCAGGCTCCTCTGTCCATGGGATTTCCCAGGCAAGAATATTGGAGTGGGTTGCCATTTCCTTCTCCAGGGGATCTTCCTCACCAAGAGATCAAACCAGCTTTTCCTGCATCTCCTGCATTGCAGGTGGATTCTTTGACACTGTGTCACTGGGGAAGCCCTCAAATTCCAAGTAGGACAAGATATGGAAAGCACTGAAAGATATTTCATAACCTAAAAAAGGGAGACAGAGAGAGAGAGAGAGGTGAGGGAGAAAGGAGAGGGAAAGAGAGAGAGGGGAGGTGAGGGAAATAAGAGGAGGGAAGAGGGAAGAAAAGCAAAGGGAGACAGACAGAGAAAAAACTAAATAAATGTAAGTGATTAAAATGTAGCACAGTTCTAAGACTCAAACTTATGCCCATAATTTTGACACTACATAAAAGTGAAAGATGATAACCAGCAGTTCAATGTCCAAAGATTAATTCAGGAAAACATCACCAAATCCAGCAACAGAAAAAGAGATTTCAGAGAAGAAAGCAAAAAGGAACTNGCCCATAATTTTGACACTACATAAAAGTGAAAGATAACCAGCAGTTCAATGTCCAAAGATTAATTCAGGAAAACATCACCAAATCCAGCAACAGAAAAAGAGATTTCAGAGAAGAAAGCAAAAAGGAACTGGGCACAGGATTGGGGAGATAAGAGGTCACATTGAGCCAGATTTTGGTAAAATTATTATATCAATCTAAATGAACTTTAATCACTAAATTGAATATATTGCTAGCAAACTAGTTCTTACAGGAAAAGAAAAGGGAAGCAAGGACAGCTGACATAGACACAGACTCTCTAGCTAGAGTTTGAATAACCAACTTAGGTAATTTCAGGCATCACAATTTAAAAATCACATCTAGAAAATAAACAAAGTCAATCGCATTAGTTCCATTTACAACCAATGTTGTTCAGCTATATCAATTAAAAACACAAAGTGCTTTTTCCGCATTCCTTCTACCCAATTTTCAAATATTTATCAGTGCATTATACTGAACATTTCATCACAGTTAGTGTAGAAGTGATACAAGACTCAAAGAACACACTGAACTTTTCATTATAAAAGAGGATTAAGTAGGACAAGGATTAAATTGTTAATATCTTAAAAGCAAGAACATTAATTATTAAACAGAAGTTGTAATATATAGAGTTATCTATGAGAAGCAAAGCATGCTATTTAGACAGTTTTTTAAATTCCTCTATTTGTAAATTTCTAATAGGCTTATATGTTATATAGATAGTTGACAAATATATTGGTGAGTCGGATGTCATAAACAAACATAATTGACAATAAGCCTGCAAAACTAGGAATCAGAATCCCACTTGGGTTACCCTGATTTCTATTTTACACAAGTCAAATTGAGGCACGGTGGAAAATAAAGAATAATCCATAGTATGCTTTTAAATGCTCATCTTAATAGACAGGTAGAATCAAAATATACATGGTAGGGGGACTTCCTTGGTGGTCCAGTGGCTGAGACACCATGCTCCAAAGGCAGGGGCCCAAGTTTAATCTCTGGACAGGTCCCACATGCCACAACTTGGAATTCACGTGCTGCAGTGAAGATCCTGCATGCCACAAATGAGACCTGGTGCAGCAAAATAACAAATTAAATACTGTTTTTTAAATCTTAAAAAAGAGATACATAGTAAGGAGGTAGAAAGACAAAAGAAAGACGATAAGGAGAGAGAAAGGAACAGAAAGAAGGAGGGAGTGGGTAGGAAGGAAGGAAGGCTCTATTTTTGGATACTCTCAGCTCACAAATCAACTTGCCATGAAAATGTCTCTTATAGAACCATCAAAATTGACAAAAAGACTCGTAGGATTTTTCCCCCTAAAATTCAATGATACTATTCTTTATCTCTTAGATGAATGTTTAAGGACCACATATTAATGTTAAGTAAGATAAAACCCATACTTCTAAAATCCTTTTTGTCTATCCAGAAACTCAATAGGATGCTCAGAAGTCTCTCAGGAAAAAATATGCAGGATTGTAAATTATGTCCTTTCAGAAAAATGTTTCCTAGTGATTCTTCTTCCTGACCCACCCCCTCACCTTGCCTCAGCTGCCTGACTTCCAACTGTTGTTATTTGTTCCTTGTTAGAGCAGAGTACATCATGAGAAATGCTGACTGGAAGAAACACAAGCTGGAATCAAGATTGCTGGGAGAAACCTCAGCTATGCAGATGACACCACTCTTATGGCAGAAAGTGAAGAGGAACTAAAAAGCCTCTTGATGAAAGTGAAAGAGGAGAGTGAAAAAGCTGGCTTAAAGCTCAACATTCAGAAAATGAAGATCATGGCATCCAGTCCCATCACTTCATGGGAAATAGATGGGAAAACAGTGGAAATAGTGTCAGACTTTATTTTGGGGGGCTCCAAAATCACTGCAGATGGTGACTGCAGCCATGAAATTAAAAGACGCTTACTCCTTGGAAGAAAA